>JAOTRS010000039.1:6550729-6562647 GCA_028565755.1 Dinotopterus cunningtoni
CACTTTGTGGTTAATACAAATATACTTTTATTATATCATACAGTACACACAGTCTTCTATAATATTGCATTGCAAATGTGTTACCAGTACACCAAGGTGTTTAGGATAATTTACAAATGCTGAATGCATTTTCTACACTATAAAATGTTTTTGAAAAACATTACAACAGTATACATCTGGTGTGTTAATTCTAGCTAGTACACAGAGACTGAAAACAAGCCGAGAGCTACAGAACATTATACCAGAAGCAAAGTACATAAGATTTAGGAATAACACATTAGACAATACATTCCATAGTTTAAACTATGTACTTAATTACAAACTACCTAAGAAAAACCATGAAATGTACCGTATGCCGATGAAAATAAAATAATAACAATAAGAACTAACGCACGCAATGATGCAGCTTCCAGCCATAAATTCAAACTAGAAAACTAAAAAATTCAAACTAGGGCTGGTATTGCTACTTATGGTATCCCTACTCTAGTCTCCGGTTGGCTGGAATAGTTGCAGAGTTCTAACGCTGCTGCAGTCCGTGCAAGTGAAGCTCAAGATATTGAGCGCACAGAAGAGAGAGAGTTCAAACACACATAAATGAGCTTGAACGCACAAAAGTGAATTTAAGAACGGGTGCGAGAGAAATTCAGCGTGCAAAAACGAGTTTGAAATCATGCACGCACGAGAGAGTGGTGCACTAAATATAAGCATAAATAAGTACATATAAATAAGTACACTTACTTACTCACTTACTCACTCATCTTCTATACCACTTTATCCTGTATTCAGGGTCGCGGGGACCTGGAGCCCATCCCAGGAGGCTTATGGCACGAGGCAGGGTACACCCTGGACAGGGTGCCAATCCATCGCAGGGCACACATACACACACTCACACACTCATTCACACACTACGGGCAATTTGGGAACGCCAATTGGCCTAACCTGCCTGTCTTTGGACTGTGGGAGGAAACCGGAGTACCCGGAGGAAACCCGCCAAGCATGGGGAGAACATGCAAACTCCATGCACACAGAGACGAGAATCGAGCCTGGCCGGGAATCGAACCCGGACCCTGGAGGTGCAAGGCAACAGTACTAACCACTACTGAATAAGTACATTCAAACCTAACTGAAAATATACTGAGACTACCGTATATTAAAATTTGTATTCTAATGTACTGTATACTTCCTGTACATTGTTACAACTATTATTTTGAGCATATTTTTTAAAGATATGCCAAAGTTTAAATAAGTGTGCTTTGGAAATTACACTGACCTTTCAATTAAAGTATATTTTCCTATAATATATTTTTGGAAAGTTTGCTATAATACTGTACAATTATTTTGAAACATGTTTAAAGTTTAATTCCAAAAATTGGTAACAGCATGATGTTGTGAAGTGCTATGTATAAAATGTATCATTTGCCCAGGATCAATTCTATATTGCTATATGAGGCTCAACAGATTTAGTAAAATATCTTAAAATACTTAAAACAGACTTCGCATTATAAGATTTTATCCCACCAACACATACCTACACCTGTTACCAGACTGAACCCAAATGAATTAAATAATATAAAGAGCACTGCGGCATTAAATATTTCTTGGCTAGGGACAGATCCACTACTGATTAGTGAGCAGAACATGGGTTAAAAAGTCACTTTCAGATCTTCCATAACATGTAGCAAGGCATCTGTTTGGGACCAAGATTAGGATCCTTTCATATGGATGTGAACGTGCTGTCTGATATGAAGCTTAAAAGACAAACAAAGATTGCACAGTGCATTTACAGAGTTCATTCATTCATCCTTATTAACTGCCTGGTTTGATTAGACTACTATTGTCTCAGAATCAACTGAATTTGTGCAAAAAAGGCATAGCTGAAACAGATATTACTAACTTAAGTGTAAAAAATAATCACTGAAATAAATAAATTAAAATTATTTCAATTAAATTTTTCAATACAGTGCTCAGCACTTTCTTGACATACAAGTAGTACACATGCGCTTTGTCTGCCGAGCGTCACGTGATCACAACTGAGCCTCACGCACTGCGGAATTGTGGGTAATCGTTTCTCGCGTGCGTCTCTCGTGTAGTCAACATCTGTGCGTGCATGTACTGTTTACTATAGCATTGTGACCATGTGTGTGTGCGTGTAAAGCATTTTTTAAAATTTTGTGTCCAAGTGTAGTAACTGTTCTTTAGTAACTGTACTGCAAAAATGACTCTGTGAAAAAAAAAAGTTAAAAAGGCTGTAGCAGTGCGGGAGAATCTGTTTAACAACGATGCAATGACACATTTCCGCGAAATCCTCAAAAGCAGGCAAAAGCAAGTGTCATTAGAGATGTTTCTTGTTAAAGAAGTTTGCTTAGAGGCCAGTGTTTCCATTTGTGTGTGTGTGTGTGTGTGTGTGTGTGCGCATGTGTGTGTGAGAAAGTCGTCCTACACAGTAGCCCCCTACCTCCTCCTCTCATTTCTTGTTTTACTTCAGCCATGATTCTTTCCAAAGGTAAAGTGCAGGTTATTTTTTTAAAATTTTAATTCACCTTGATATATGGATGCTTTGATATACATGCACGCTTCCGGAACGAATTATGCTCGCAATACAAGGTTTAACTGTGTATTGCTTTTACCAGTGAACATTGTTGCAAAGCAGCTTTACAGAATCTAAAAAAATATGGAAATGACACAAAAAGTGTGATTAAATACGTATAAATTATAGTTAGCAGTTTGTCCTTGATGAGCATGGTGGCGAGGAAAAAAAACCTGAGATGACTGTAGGAAGAAACCTTGAGAGGAACCAGCCTCAACATAGAACTTATCCTCATCTGGCTGACACCAGATAGCAGGGATTGATTTGCAGTCGTCTGTGTGGTGATTGGCTGAAAGTTCAGTATAACAGGAAATATGTTTAAGATAGGTTTTTTCAAAATCTGGTAATCACTATAGTTTTTTCAAAATCTGGTAATCAGTATAATCTGCTAATTTTCAAAATCTGGTAATCACTATAATCTGGTACAGTAATCACTATAATCGCTAGTTGAGCCGAATTGTGAACATGAGATATGTAACTGAGGATGAGGAACTGTCAAAGGTACAATTTACAGATCATGCTGACAGTGCTGGCATTTCTGCCTCGGGTTTTTCCTACTGTTCCTGAGGGAAAGAGCTGAAAAAAAATTTTAAGTGAAAGAAAGGAAAACATTTTATAGAAAGAAATAAGTAAAGAGCACCATTCCATTTACTTCCTTTACACAGCTTTCTTTGATTATCACTAGCTTGCTTTAACAACCCCACCCATGTGGGTTAGGATAAATTTCATCTAGACACATCTCTCACATGAAATAAGTCATGTGTGATTCTGTGCTGTCACCTGTGACATTTGCTGTGTGAGTAATGAGAGTGCCAACAGTGATAAATGTCACTGGGTAAGTGCATATGCCTCAGCTAGGGATGACAGTAAAATCTTTCTTTTCTTTGTTTTTGTCTTCTCTAGAACTGGAGGAACAAGCATGCTAGAGGAAAGGCAGAGAGATTTCCTGTACCCTGTGGAGCTTAGAATGTGTCAGGGTTAAAAAGGGCATGGTTGTGGTGAAGTGCACAATTTGACAGGCCTTGGGAATGCTGGAAAAACAAACTTGAAGTAATAAATGCGATGACAGACATTTTTGTACAAAATTTACATTTCTGCCCTTTATTTATAGAAAAAGCCAAAAAGAGCACCAAATTTAAAATGTAATGGCAATTGTTTTGGTTGATTTTAATGGTTGTCGGGCAGTGGTGGCTCAGTTTCATTAAGGCTGCCGGTTACTGGGTTACTGATTGGAAGGTTGGGGGTTTAAGCCCCTCCACCAACAAGTTGCCACTGTTGTACTCATGAGCAAGGTCCACTGTATCCTGGCTGACAATACGCTCTGACCCCAGCTTCCTAACTGGAATATGCTAAAAAATTTGTACATGTGATGAGTAATTGAATAATAGTGGCATATGGCATTTATTGCTAAGCTCTGGTAGAAAATATAGACTATAAGAGTGCAAATATCCAAGAATAAGAGCAAGAACGAGAGGTCTTAGATAAAATAAGCATTGCCCTTTAAAAGGATGAATGATATTTAAATATAAAAATTTTATTTAACAATCAGAGATAGACAGCTAGAAAGTCCCCAAATAAGTAGGCCAATGTTTTAATAAACTACTTCCTAAGACAGTATAATAAAAAATCCTTGACAGGAGCCAGACTCTAAAGGGAACGCATTCTAGGGCTTTTGAGTGGTACAACAAGAAACCATGTCAAAAAGGTTCACAGGGCATCCATTGAGATACAACAAAAAAGTAAGGAGGATTTTACTTTAACATATTTACTTTGATGCTAAGATCATTTATGTTCAGTGGTCAGATGTGACCCTGACCAAATCAAAAAAGACCACGTTCATTAAAGTAAACATACTTTTGTTTGTTTGTTTGGTTGGTTGGTTATTTCATTCTTCACTACTAAGTGCCTGGTCATGGTAGGGGTGGTGTAAATTAAGCCACTAGTTTGTTCATCTTTTGGTAAACAAAGCCACCTTAATTTATTAGAAAATATTTCAAGCAAGCCCAAGTGATAATACTCATTCACTCATCGTCTATACCGCTTAATCCTGCATTCAGAGTTGCGAAGGGCCTGGAGCCTATCTCAGGAGACTTAGGACATGAGGCTGGGTACATTCTGGACAGGGTGCCAATCCATCACAGGGCACACACTCATTCACTCTTTTGGGAATGCCAATTAGCCTAACCTGCATGTCTTTGGACTGTGGGAAGAAACCAGAGTACCCGGAGGAAACCCACCAAGCATGGGGAGAACATGCAAACTCCATGCACACAGAGGTGGGAATCCCTGGAAGTGCAGGGTGACAGTGCTAACCACTACACCACCGTGCCACCAAGTTAAAAAAAAAAACAGTCCTGCTTTAGTTTAGAGCAATTATGAATTGAAGTGATGTACCGTAGCTAAGGTTGGAGAACTGCCAGTGCCAGAATTCACACATCATGCTGACAGTACTGGCATTTCTACTTCTGGATTTTTTGCCAGGGTTTCTGGGGTGCGATAGTGTGGTTTATTAACAAAAATACAGCCGGAATGTGTTAGGGGGATGAGGTAGTAGGTTGGGAATGTGTGTGTGTGTGTGAGCAGTGTGTGAGCAGAGAAATTGCTCCCTCAAGCACATCCAGTATTTAATATATAGGCTGTAATGTTCAGCGTGCTTTACAGGGCAGTAGTCACAGAGATGGAATTCGGAAAGCACATCACCATAAACTGCCGCCTTAAATTAAAATATGTCAACAGGATGAAAACACAATTTGATTTTCTGTAATAACGCATAACTAATTACCAACATATACATGACTAACTAAAGATAATAAATTACTAAGGCCAATAAACAAGGTTGTACGTATATGTCCAGGGTCATCATGCCTGCATGACAAAAGGAAATGTAAGTTGCATTAAAATCCAAATTTCATTAAGTGTCATTATCAAATGCAAGGTCATAATTAAAGCTAGTTAAGAGAGAGCTAAAATATGATTCCCAAAGGAGTAGAGTAGATAAGAGTAGAAATGATTTGGGGTGTACTTTGATATAAACTTTCTCTCTGAAATTGGTATTACATTGTTTGTTCTGTGGATCACTAGTAACCTTGCAATTTGTCACTGATTTCACTTTAATTAAATTTTTACAGTTTTTGACAGTTGTCATTGTCCAAAGCAGCTTTACACAAATGTATAAATTCATAACATGTTATGTTTAAGGTGCACAAGGCTGATGTAAGGGGACCACATGATACATGCTGTGAGCCCAAATGATACATATCATGAAGCTTTTATATTGCAATAAGTTGACTTTTTTGATATATTCCCCCATCATTACTTGACAGAGTAAGAGAGAAAGCGTTTCAAAGAGAAACTGATTATAGTATGCCCACTGTTACAAAGTGGATAAGGTCAATGTACATTTAGTGCAGAGTGCAAGCGGGTACTCTGGCAAGACGAACTAGGACAGTATAACTAAAAGGAAAAGTCAGAGGTTAACACAAACATGAGGGCACCCTGGGTCATAAAGCATCCAGCCACTCCAGCATAGAAGGAGGATGCCGATGAATCCTGTAGATCCTCTAAGAAAAGGTCTTCACAAAATTTTTAGCTAAACAAATATGTTTTAAGCTTGGACTTAAACAATGAGATTATGTCTAAAACTAATAGGATGGCTATTCAATAAATGTGGGGCTTTGTAGGAAACAGCTCTTCCCCCTGCTGTACACTTCACTATTTGTGGTACCAACAAGTAGCCTGCAACTTCTGATCAAAGTAGGAGTGATGGATTGTGAACGATTACTTTACGTGGGTATTGGTGTAGGCGACCACTCAGACATCGGGCGCTAAAGGTATTTTGTAATGAATGTGATTTTTTCCCAGCATTTATTCATTCAGGTATTAATAAGTACATTCTGCTTCTTCTAAGTCACTAATTTACATAATGTACAGTCCAAATTCATATTTGGATATCTCACAGAAAAATAGTGTAAATCATGGATAATAATCTCTAGTAATGAGGTTCAGAGTTAATCTCAGTTGGTGATTTTCCCCCCTCAAGGATAAATAATTCAGTTAAACAGTTAATTATGAGGTTTATTAGGTGTATTTAAAGAGGAAATTAATTTACTCTGTTGGACTTTTGGCTTTTCAAGGGATGGAGTTAAGTACATTGACTTTTGATCACCCTTGCTTTATTTATAAGTGTACTCTGTAGCTGCATAATATAAGTACTGTAGTAGAATAAGTCCTGTTTAAAGACATTAACCAGGCAGCCTTGTAGGAGCACTAACAAGGTGGTCCAGCTGAGGCAATACTGTACATATGTGTAGAAATTGCAGAAAAATTAAACTGCACA
Organism: Dinotopterus cunningtoni; assembly: GCA_028565755.1. Classification (NCBI taxonomy): domain Eukaryota; kingdom Metazoa; phylum Chordata; class Actinopteri; order Siluriformes; family Clariidae; genus Dinotopterus; species Dinotopterus cunningtoni. Next base: position 6,557,653 of record JAOTRS010000039.1, read on the forward strand.
GTATTTGCTTTTCAGTGCATATACTTGTAAATAATTATGCGTATTTAAAAATACAGTAGGCTATACAGTTTGTTGAGAAACAGCTTCTTGTCCCTCTAACACACATAAGCATTCCAAATACCCCAAATCAATTTACCTGATTTTTTCAACCTGGCTTGTACAAACCTAATTTTTTCTTGTTTAATTATTATTAAAGTGAATGTGTAAATTGGGTTTTAATTGAAAGTGGATGGTGAAAGTGTGTATTGGTTTGGGGATCAAGGGGACCACTCACATTTTATTGGACACTGTAACTTCCCCTGGCCGTCTGGACCACTAGTAGATGTCAGCTTTCCTCATCTGCAAAGCTTCTCATGTTTTCCTTTTTCTTCTTGTAAGGACCCAATAAAAGCCAACCAACAGGCTTCTGCACCTTGCTGTTCATTTATCCACATTGACTAATTTCTTACTTGCTTGCCCAGGCACTTGTAGTTCAATCACATAAATTTATATTGATTACTGAAAGAGCATTGGGTAGATCACACCTTGGTCTCTCATAAAAAGGCAATAAAGTCTGTAAATGGAAGCAAAAGAAATTCAATGACCATTTGCAACTTACTATCCAATCAACTGCCACAATGTTGATACTCGGAGCAGGGCAGAGTATCAGTAATGAAATAGCCCTAATGCAAATACATCATTCAAAAAACATCCCTCTGCCTGTCAAGTCTGATTCTGATTAAGCAACGGAAAATAGTCAGAATCCACCCCATCCTGGATCTAAGAAGCATAAATGATTTCTTTAAAAAACTGCTCGTTCATATATTATGCAAACCCTCTTAAATACATGTGATAAGCACAATTGGTTATAACCTTAAATCTAAAAGATGCATTAATTTTGTTGTAGAATACAGTTTCTCTGTTGTCAGCTTTGGTACCAAGGACAATCACAAAGTTTGTTTGAGTTGAGAGGCCCTGCAACATCATGCTGTAGGTGTACATGCTTATCTGGATGACTTGTTGTTGGGTGGATTATCCTACCATCAGTTGATGTGCCAGACAAAGTAGGCCATGGGCTACTGGACTCCCCTGGGCACCTCTGTTTTGGAGCCTACTTAATATAAAATGTTACCATTGCATAAATTTGAATTAACTTGCTTTTGTGTCATAATATTTTTACGCACGGTTAAATCAGGAGCATGAGTGATTTGTGTAGTTTTTGTAGTTTTAATATTTGGTCATTTTTAAAGCCTTCATAATAGACATACAGAAGCAAGAAGCAATTAGACACCCAGTTTCCTGATAAGATGTGTCTGCCAAAATTTGTTACATTTTTGTCCAAGTAAGATTATTTAGTAATATATTTTTTATAGTTTGTTGACTTTTTTTTAGAGACTTTAAGAGTGAAGACTTGTCACTATATATAATACTATGCTTTATAGTTTTATGTAAAGTTATAGTGTATTACATAACAGGCTAAAATTAACAAATGTTCAAATTATTTTATTTTAGATTTATATTAATTTAAGGACAGAAGATTCATCTGTTTTTAGCTGATATCATTTTATAATGTTGCATATATCCTCACATGAAGCTTAATTAATGTATCTTCATAGAGGCTTGTAGGCACGTTTCGGGAGTTAATCTTATACATAATGTATTGCAATATGTAATAGACTTCTGAATTTTTTTTTTATTTCTAAACATTAAAGATAACAAAACAAATATTTTTTTAGACAAATATTTTAGACAAATATTTTTTAACAAAATTTTGTCCTTTCATCACTGATGTCACCTATAGAACATGGCCAGGTTGGTAAAAAAACAGTTTCTTTTCATTGTGACTATAAAAATACACTACCAGTCAAACTTTAGACCGTCCGAAAACTTTTGACCATCACTGTGCAAATTATGTAATTTAGAGCCCAAACATTTCCTTTCTGCAAGCGATCTTAAAAACTTCCTTTCATATACCCTGAAGGAAAGTGATAACATAAAGGCTAATTCTACCTATGAAACATCATGATGATATTAAATTCATCAGAATTTAATGTGTTAAAAATTCGCTTGATGTTCAGTAGGCTCTAAAACATCAGAGGGGTGGTTGCACAGGGGACACCAGTAACTCATGGCCTAAAGCTCCTGATCTCAGATTGTGGAAAGACTAGGACTAAAGGAGGTAAAAAAGGGAGCACCAAAAAGGGGGCTTTATTTTAAAAGAAAATTTAGCTTTCTGGGTAACTGTGCAAGTGTACTTGAACACAGGTCGAGGAGTGATTTCTTTTATTAAATACCGTTCGACAGGCTTATCTACTGGGTGCCACTCACTGACCTTTGTGAACAAGAAGCTCACATCTATCTTTACCACACTTTACAGACTGAATGTTGCTTTTTTGCAGCTGATGTGCTTTGTGGTGAGTTAAATGATGGTTATACTTAGTGATAGTGATTCTTATCTTCAATAAAGGACACCACAGTCTTGAGCAGCATTTGTCTTCAACTAAAAATGTCAGAAACTTGCCATAGCTTATATTATCAGCACTATTTATGTATGCGTCCAGTTCTTGTGGGCTGAAATGTATTATGGATTTTTTTAATGACTTTGATATGGGATTCTGGTAGGAGAAAAGAAGGGGAATGAAAGAGTGAATATGTAACCAAGCTTCTTCTAGTAAGCAGAGGACCACCAGACAACCTGTGTCAATCAGGCTGATGGTGAGAGAATGGAGGTGTATTATATGGCCAAATGTTTGTGGGCACATAACTATTAAATGCATGATATCTGCTTTGTAAACATCCCATTCTATATTTAGTTCTGCTGTTATTATAACTCACCTTCACATAAAGAGTGTCAAAAAAGCCTCCATGCATAGTGGGGAGTTTAGTGGGACTTTGTTGCTAATGAAAAGATTTAAAAAAATTTTCATGCTTGAAATTTTTGAGACCAAGATTTTGTGAAAATCACCCACATTGGAATCTTTTGGACACCCTGTAGATTTAGGAGTGTGGCTGTGGAGATTTCCTCATTTAGCCACAAGAGCATTAGTGACGTGAGGCATTGATGTCAGACAAGGAGGCCTGGGATGCAGTCGGCATTCCAAATTATCCCAAAGGTCCTCAGTCTGGTTAAGGTCAGGGCTCTTGTGCTCAAGTTCTTCACTCCAACCATGGCAAACCATTTAAAGATATAACTTAATTTGTTCAATTTGGTCCAATGAAGGGAAACTATTGATACAACATACAAAGACATTCTGTACAGTTTTGTGCTTCCAACTTTGCAGTAATAGTTTGGGAAAGGCCTACATATGGGTGTGATGGCCTAGTGTCCACAAACATTTGGCAAGGCAGTATAACAAGGACCTTAAATAAACTAACTATAAGAGGTTATGGTCAGTTGACATCTGTGAACTGTTGGTAACCTCAGCAAAGTGGTCTTTATTTCAACTCAAACACATTTCCTGATATGCAATTGCACTTTTGACCTCGCAGCAAACAGTTATAAAAGGGATTTATTTATGGTCGTACTACCCAGTATTGCTTAAATGAAGATGCAACTCCTTTAGAGTTTCTTTTTCATGTTATATCAGGTTGTTATTCCTTTCCACAGTTGCTTTGTATAAAAAAAAAACCTCCAGAATTTTTAGCGCTGTACAAATAGCATAGAATTAATAAAATTGAATAATTTTTTTTTTTTTACTCAGGAAGGACCTATCATAAATACTCCATTTTTGTTGTAAAGGAATCCAAGCTGGTGGTTCCCAAATCAGTCATAGAACCAGTCATACAACCAGTTACATACGTAACTGTACATCATTTTTAATTCTGTATTTTTAATAGTTGTTTTATTATTCATTATATAAAATTGTGACCACTATATGAAAATACATTTCTTGGCCAAAAAGTGACCATTTCACAGGTGTCGAATTATTGGACCGCATCAAGCAAAGAAAATAACTGAGGAGATTTTAAATTATTGTAATTGGGTGAAGAATCGTTAGCTAATTAGGTTTCGTCTAAGCTAGTTTTGTTCATTTTGTCACGCTCTCAGTGCCTTCGCGCTGATCAACAACTTTTTGACATTTCCTTTCCCACGCTGTCAGGCTCTCATCACGTTGTCATGTTTTCCCACGCTGTCATCGCCCCTCCCGGACCGCCCCGCCGGCACACCGGTTTCTCATCTGGCGCTGATTTCATCCAGCTTATAAGGAAGCGCAGCGCGCTGTCTTGCCGCTGGATTATTGTGTGTCTGGATTATTGTGTGTTATTTGTTTCTCGTTTTGCCCCTCGTCTCACGATTTGGATTTATCGCCACGCTTGGATTTAACGGCTCTGAGAACCAAGAGGAACTCATTGCCACAAGACGGACTCTAGCTGACGTCATCTCCCAAGTACAGCTTCTCCAGGTACCTACAGCTCAGACCTCAAACTCCGGAACCCCACGAGAGCCACGCCTACCAGCCCCTCCCACTTATGGGGGAGAACCAGGAACTTGTAGGTCATTTCTCTCACAATGCTCACTGATTTTCGAGCTACAAGCTTCCTCCTTCTCATCAGAACGTTCCCGGGTGGCCTACGTAATCACGCTACTAACCGGTAGAGCCAGGGAGTGGAGCACGGCCCTCTGGGAAGCTCGCGACCCATGCTGTGAGAATCTCGATGACTTCTCCAAGGAGATGAAGAGAGTCTTTGATCGCTCATTTGTCAGCAGGGAGGCCGGAACTAGGTTATTAAGACTTCGTCAGGGATCCCGCTCTGCTTACGACTATGCCATCGAGTTCTGTACCCTAGCCGCTTCTAGTGGATGGAACAACAGAGCCCTAGTGGATGTTTTTCTGGAGGGGCTATCAGAAGCTCTTAAGGATGAGTTCATCTCTCATGAACCTCCCACGGACCTCCACGAGCTCATGGATCTCGCCGGGCGGGTCGACTCACGTCTCCATTTAAGACGGCTATCCAGAAGTGCACCCCCCGCCAGGAAGTTACCCCAACCCAGAATAGGGCACGCGCCTCCTACTC
>JAOTRS010000039.1:6679866-6691275 GCA_028565755.1 Dinotopterus cunningtoni
CGCCATATGGATGGGAGGGTCAGAATTTGGCATAAACAAGATGAAAACATGGATCCATCCTGCCCTCTATCAACGCTTCAGGCTGGTGGTGGTGTAATGGTGTGGGAGATATTTTCCACATGCACAGGATAATGCACCACATCACAAAGCTAAAATAATCTCAAGCTGGTTTCTTGAACATGACAATGAGTTTACTGATAGAGTTCACAGTACTCAGTTGGCTTGTACCGTCACCAGATCTCAATCGAATAGAGCACCTTTGGTGGATGTGGTGGATCACATGATTCTCATTATGGGTGTGAAGCCGACGAATCTGCAGAAACTGCGTAAATGCTAGTATGTCGATTTGCCATGAAGAATTACGGCAGTTCTATAGGGAAAAATGGGGTCCAACACAGTACTAGCAAGTGAAGTGGATGGTGAACCAACATGCCTACCTATGTTTTTTAGGAAAAAAGTTATGAACATTTGTTGTATTCCGTATGTGTTTAAGAAATTACTACCCGTTTCCCACTGCTTACAAATTTATACAAGTTGAATTCACAATAAATAAGAAGAATTTTTTTCTTTTTTTTCCACTTGACCATACTTAATGCTTACCAAACCATGATTTCAAAACTGAGGTACGTACTGTACCAAACCATGCCTTTTGCATGCCGTTACACCCCGACAGAGCATATCACTCTCTGACTTCGAACAAACAAGATACCAGCTCACACTCAGCTCAAAAACTTCCTTTCTACACATCAAAACTAGGTTTCTGAAAATCCCCAACCCGGAGCGAATGTTCAGGACATCCATGACTGAAAATGCAGTGTGCATGTGTGTGGATGAAAAGCTGGAACACTTAGAAAAACCCCTGTGTATGTGTGGACCAGGCATGAATATAAGGAACACATTCAGGCAGTGTCAGCCCATGGTGAAGCCCGTACTGTCAGCCAGCTTTACAGAAAGGCAGAATAAGAGAGAGGAATGGGCCATTAGTGAAATGTTTGAGAGGGCAATGGCCCACTTTGCTCATTAGTTTTACTTTTTTAACAGCTACATTTGGGAAATGGGGCAAAAGAGTGTATTGGGAGAAAATTATTGCTAAATAACATTTTGTTTTGCTGTCTTATGAAAAGCCTAATGACTGAACACGGCCTGTTCGTCATGTGCTGTGATGCTGTTTGTAAAACCGCATGCTGGTCTGGGATCAATTTAAAAGTGTTTTTAAAATATCCTGGTTGTTGAACATCGCTGAGCTTGTAATGTGGACAAATAATGTTGTGTAATATAGTCAAGCACTTTATCCTCTATCCTATCCTCTACTTTAGCCAAATTTCATGAACTGAATTGCTAAAAGCTGCTAAATATCTACAATGCTTGATAATCATATAAACACATAATAATTAAGCTGACAAGGCAGTGAAGCCTTGTTAAAAAACAGTACTAGCTGTTTATGCATATCTTGTACAAAAGGATTCCTTTTAACTTATAATGTTAAACGTTTCTTCTGGATACTTCTCATCCCACTTTTCTGGTGATATTTTCTTAGTTGCTTGTTCAGAATTGTGCCCACGTTTCCCAGCTCTCTCCTTTGCTCTATGTATGTCCGAGAGCAAGACTCATAATAACTTGTTCATGGTGGTTGATTGAGATTCTAGCATGGCCCTATTCTGCGAGCTGTTTCCTGTCTGCTGTTCGTTCACCTTGATTAGCAAGCTGTCGTAATTATACTGTGACCAGAATGATCAGTCAGCGTACATGCCTTAGATCCTTAAAATCCCTGCCAGACTGAACACTCAAACACAAGCATAGTAAGTTTGGAAAGTGTTCAGATTCCTATTATTTTCCCCCAGTTTTATATATTAAGTCTTTTACCTTGATTAGCTTGATGGGGTGCCAATCTGTTGCAGAGCAAAACTCACACATCTGATCATGCACTACATGCAATATGAAAACACCAGACTGTGTTAAAACTGGTGGGGGGCGGGGGACACACCAGATTATCTGGAGGAAACACATTAAGCTCAGGAAGAACATTCACATATCACAGATGGAGACAGGATTCAGTCCCCCAACCCTGGAGCCAACCAAGCCCAAACCAAGCTTAAACTAAGATACTAAGATAGATCTCTTTCAGGTCTGGGGGGTCTAGACTAGAATTTTGTAGTCAACCCTGAAGGAAACAGGGACCCAGAAGAGAGATTGTTTTTTTTTTTATCTTGCTCTAATAAGAATTCTGGCAGCAAAATTCTGGGTGTAATTCTGAAGACTCCAGCCAGAAATATTTAGGAAGTCCTTGAAGAGATAACCGAATGGACAAGTTATTCAGAGGATGGGGCTGTATCATCGTTATGTTCCTTAGATGGAGGAAGAAGATTTTGCACAGGAGATCAGAACAGTATTTGATGGAGAAATTAGTGCCAACAATTGTCTGTGAACTGTTAAGTTTAAAGAGAAACAAAGCTACAATTAAGGAAAAACTTGCAGCAAGTGGAATGTGTCCCATAGCAGCATTATAAAATACCAGTGTGCCATGATGGCTGGAGGATGGTGGGTTGTTGCGACAGGTTTGATGGGTCCAAGTGGGAGTTGGGAGGCAGCAGTGTGTTCAGTTACCCGACTGCATAAGCAATATATCTGACTGCATAAGCAATATATCTTGTATATATATCAATATATCTCAATGGTATCAATATGCATAGTCAGATGCGCCACTACCTGTCCAGTGGGTAAAGAGTGCATGAGAGGGGTGGAAGTTGTCGTTCACAAGGACTAGCAGCATTTTGGATGCAGGGCTTGTGGTTGGAGATGCTAGACCCCTCTCAGTTTAGCTCACAGTGCTCTTAATGCTCTGGTTTCTCATTAAGCCTATCTCTCGATCTCAATTAATAATTAACCAATGGTAAAATCCAGCACAGAAAGACATTTAAAGCCTAGAACACTTTGTAATCATATGCTTTATCTCTATGATTTGTATATGTATGTAGACTCAGATCTGTTTTTTATCATATTAGTTGTATTGAAGGACAATGCATTGTTCACTTTCAGTCTGAGTTACTCAGAAACATCCTAATTTCAAGGAATTTCCTTGTAGTAACTTATTACCACCGATAATGTAAAAATATGTAAAACTGTTCATTATGCTAATGTCAGTGACATAATTTTTGTACCTTTTTCCCTGTTCACAACCAGAATGGATTTGAAATGAAACAATTAAATTGTGATTAAAGTATAGACTTTCAGTTTTAATTCCAGGTGTTTAACCAAAAATATTACATTAATCAGTTACGACTTACAGCCTGTTTTAAAGAGTACCTCAGTTTTCACAAGCTCAAAGTAATTGGACAACTGACTGATGGCCAGATGTGGAGTGTTCCTTAGATGCAGGGTTTCTTATATACAAGAGTCCAAGCTGACTTTGCATTTGATCACTGTTTATAAGCAGTGAACTCTCAATAAGCAGTTTACAGATGTGCTAATACAAGATACAGAGGGCATAATTAAACTGAAATCAGAGAGACTTATCAGAGAGATAGCAGAAACAAATCGACAATTTAAAACTTTCTTAAAAAGATATTATGTACTGCTGAGCTCAGCAACACCAAAAGGCATGGAGGACCATAGAAGACAACTTAAGTGGAGGATTGCAGAATTGTTTCCGTGGTGAAGAAAAACACTGTCGCAACATCTACGCAAGTAAAGGACATACAGTATAATCCTATCATTGTGTAAAGCGTTTACTGGGGTGAGTGAGGACACAGACACAGGGACAACCAGATGAGGCAAAAGTGCTAAGTTAGTTAACGCAAAAATGGAGGAGATGTGAAGGATATGGTAGGATGCACTGGTGAAAAAGGTGAGTTTGTTGTGCCTATGGGGCCAGCAGAGGTCAGGTGACATCAGTCAATGAGCATGGCTGATAGAGGCTGACGATGAGGAGGCGATCGAGTGCTGGCGAGAGCCCTTTCTTGGCGGTTTGCCCTGTCTCTAGAAATCTCCAGACGTACTGGGTCTGTAGAGAAGAGACAGAGAGTTTGTGATCTCAGGCACCCAGGACATCTCACTCACGGATCTGCAGAACAGTGGATAATAATCCATTTCCAGATGCAGTGATTTAAGGCACCACATCCCTCTTGTGCCCTAATGGTGGAGTTGGCCAGGGTGCTGAATGCGCATCGTGTTCCCTTTTTCCTTGGTCGAGCAAGGGGCTGGCAGATGGTAAGAGGCACTGGATAAAGGCCTGTTGTCACAATTGTGTGACAAAAGTCTACAATTAAGAGACACCTACAGTATATGTATGTAAATACAGATAGTTTAACTCAAGACTTAAAGCACTAACAATACACAAAAACAGAAAGGTCACATTAGACTTCATATAAGAATGACAGGAGGAGAAGTGTATAGAGAAGGACAGGAAGGGCTTATGCTCCAAAACACACTGCATCATCTTTCAAAAATCCCGAAGGCTGTTAAGGCATGGACATTTATGGTTGTGTGGTATTTATTGGTGATGTGATGAATTCTGAAGTGTACAAAGCTGTACTTTCTGCTCAGATTCATTCAACTGCTGCAAAACCTATACTGTAGGACAGTGCATTATAGTACAGAGGAATAATGATTCAAAATTTACTGCAAAAAAACTGGAATCTTCTTAAAGGGCTGACTCAAGCTCATGACCTCAATCCAATTGAACTGTTTTTTACTTACTGAAGACAAAACTGAAGGCAGAATAACCCACACACAAACAGCAGGTAATGTGGCTGCATTAAATGCCTGCTAAAGCATCACAAGGGAGAAAACTCAGTATTTGGTGATGGCTGAGAGTTCCAGACTTCAGACAATTAACTTTATTTAACGTATCAAAATAATCCTGGGGCAAAAAAATAAAAAATAAAGACAGTTGTGTCACTGTTAACACACGGATAGACCTGACTGTATGTTTAATTAGTCTTAATTCTCTATAACTGAGGTGCTGAGCTCTGTTCTGTCAGAACAATGAATAAAACAATAAAAATTGCATGATATATATTTTTTTTATGTCCTACTTTTTTTGGTTGTTCGTTTGTTTTTACATTAATTGTTTATTGTTGTGCTTACACTCCTCTTTTATTTTGGTTTCTGTAAACTGTGATAAATTGCCATAAACTTGTACACACTTTAATTCTTTCCAGTCTTGTCCAACTAATCCTGAAAAGTGACATACTGTATTGCAATGATGTTCTTGTGGCTTAATCCACACCAATCCCCATCTCAGAAAATGTTAAAACGTACTGTTGGCTGAGAGATTTATTTTATAATGAGTTGGCTTTTGGAGTGTAAACATCTTTCTTTGACTGTTTTCACTTAAAAAAAAAAAATGATTTCATGGGTTTCATAGGAAGCATGTGTCAGTCTTTACCTTTCCCTGTAATGAGAAAGTGGGGGGATGGGAATCAGGTGCTAAAAAGCATGATCAGAATGATTACTTTGATGGGCTAATAATTGCAATAGATGTTCTGATAGAATTATTATTACTGAGCTAAGAAATGATAGAAAGCCTGAATCCTCATATCTGTCTCTCTCTCTCTCTCTCTCTCTCTCTCTCTCTCTCTCACAGGCAGGTGCTTTGCATTCCGAGGCGAGCGCGGCAATGATGAGCCAGCCATCGAAATGATTAAAGTGTCGCATCTAAAGTGAGCAAGACCCACAAACACACTTTTCTCATTCTCCCTCAATCCCTCCAGGACGATTGGAAGACTTGGGTGCTGAGGGCTTCCTCCTAGGAGTTGGCTTGTGATTAATGTCTCTCATTTCACTCTTGACACACATGGTGGTGTATTTCAGAAAAAGGGGCAACCCAGACATGATTTTAATCAAGTCACAACAGACACAGCTGACATTGGGGATGGATTCTTTAACCTTTTTGTCATTGTTTGGCTTCTTTCAGTTTGTCACAGAAGGCTGTCCTGCTCCATTAGGGTTTCAATGAAATGCTCCGGTCCTTGGCGACGTTCAGGGATTAAGCACTCACTCTGTTGTAATTGATCCAGATTGATCGATTTCTGCCATAAAGGAGTGCAGAGTTTAAATTTTGCTTCTGGGATATTATGTACGGATACTAATAAAGAGCTCCTCTAGATCAGGTTTAGTGCTACCTGGTTTGTTAGATTGGATGTCATCTCAGGATCAGTGCGCAATAAATATCGTATGACAGCATTCATGCGGAAGTGTTTATAGTTCCTGACTTCAAAAACCTATTTTTGGAAATGTTTAAGTTGGATCTTGGAAAAGTCTCAACAAAGTGACGGCTAAAAGTCTGAGCCTCAGGCCATTAATGCATTGTCGTTCGTGCTTATTTCATTTCAAATTTAGCTTTTTGTTTAATAGTACATGCATATTAGTTTTACTCATTTAAATAGCCCTGAAATAAAATTATACCTCGATAGTCTGTTTTTTTAGCATTTAATTCATTAGAGATCATACAAATGGTGCACACACATTTTGCTAATATAACAATAATAAGTGAGCTGATCCTGACAGTTTTATTGATACTACAGCTTTTATAAAGCTTATTTATGGTAAAAGCTTAAATTATAGAAGTCATTCTCATCTTATATCTCAACATTCTTAAAACGTTTGACTGTTCCCCACAAGGAATGCTTGCACATTTTAATGAAGAAATAATAATAACAATAATAATAAGTAGCCAAACAAGTCTTGAGCTACACTCTCTGTCCACATTGTTAGGTACACTAGTTCAACTTCTTGTTAACAAACATGTCTAATAAGCCAAACACTTGGATACAACTTGATGCATGTAGGCATAGTAAAGACGATCTGCTGAAGTTCAAACTGACCATCAGAATGAAAAAGAAAAGTGACTTTGAACATGGCATGGTTGTTGGTGCCAGATCTGAGTACAGTATTTTCGAAACTGCTGCTCTACTGGGATTTACTGCACAACGATTTTTAGGTTTTGCAGAGAACGGTCTGGAAAGGAAAAAATATCCAGTGAGCAGCAGTTCTCTGGAAGAAAATGCCTTATTGATCCTAGAGGTCATCAGAATGTCCGGACTTACAACCAAAGTATGTTAAAGATCATCTTTGATGAACACACAACATGTGGAACCTGGAGCAGATGGGTTACAGCAGCAGAAGATCACACCGGGTGCCACTTCTGTCAGCTAAGAACAGAGAGACTGAGGCTACAATTGGAATGTGTTCACCTAAATTGGACAAGAGAAGTTTGGAACACTTCTTGCCACAGAGTGTTGTTGCTGACCATGTCCCTCTGTTTATGAGCACAGGATAGAGCGCCATGTCACTAAAATGATCTCAAACTGGTTTCTTGAACATGACAGTGAGTTCACTCACTGTACTCAAAGATTTTGCTGAATCTATGCCATTAAGAAATGAATTACAAAACCTGACAGATATGTATACAATATAACAGTGCTTAAAGCACAAAGCATGGCTAATATATTGTGTTCTACAGTATGTGTGGTTCATTCTTGAGCAAAAATCTCTGGCTCAATCTCTCTCTCTCTCTCTGTCTGTCTGTCTGTCTGTCTCTCGCACATACTTTCTTCCCATTAAAATTGACACAAAGTGAAGTGACACAAACCAACCAGGAGGAAATTCATTTTGACTGGTTGCTTCAGATTATAGGTCGCAGAGCACACATGCACACACACGCATCTTTACTTATAACAGCGTGCCCCATAACAGATCTGTACTGTAGATAAACTGTCCTCACAAAACAGTGTGAAATTTTTGGCCTTGTTATATCATACAGTGAATGCATGAAACTGTGTTAATATGATCCATTATATTAATATGTTTAGTATGTCTTTCTGTGTATTTATGTGTGTATTGTTTGTATTGCCCTGTAGGCAGTATCTGGTGGTGGTGTTTAGAGACAAACCCCTTGAACTCTGGGACGTGCGCACGGGAACCTTGCTGCGTGAGATGGCTAAGAACTTCCCTTCAGTTACTGCATTGGTAATGTGTGTGTGCGCACCCACTTCTTATTATGAGTTTGAGAAAACTGTGTGGAAACCTCGCCTCACTCAGCAAAGACACCGACTTCATTATCTGACAGCAAAACTCATAAAGAGCCAGCAATTTTTCTTTTCCCCCACACTCAAAAATCTGTTCAGCTCTTACCGCAGGGCCAGTAAACAGTGTAACAACATGAGTGAATTCCAGCAAATAAGCACCTCAGTATTGTTAATAATTAATGCCTCTCCCCAGATTACAGCTTGCTCATTTCCATATTGATAGCACCCTCTGGGTAGATATCTACACCACTGTCCCCTAATGATCAGAATCTGAATTATACCCTCCTGCTGCTCACTGGCTCAGTCGGTGCATTGCAGCTCTTTGCTAAAGTGCAAGGTCCAAAAGCATGATTGAATGAGCTAAACAATGCCAATAAGTCTAGGGCTATGTTCACACTGCCCAAATCAGTTTTTTTTCCCCCTATTCATATGTGACTCTGATCTGATTTTCTCATGCCAGTGTTCATGAACAACCCAAATAACCAACCCAAACCACATGAAATATAGTCCTCTCAATTTTCATTTGAGACACTTCCATATGTATTAAATTACATACAGATCTGACTTTTTACAACAGGACCTGAGTCCCAACAGTCAGATCGGAATTTGTGTGACTTTTACATCAATACACCACAACACTCCAGACTTTTGCACTGGGAAAAGTGGAGGATGAGTGTAAAGGTGGATTTCAGTGGCAGGAGAGTGAAGTATGGAGTGAAATAGTGCTGCCACAGCATATGGGTACAGTACTCCACCTATTTTTTGTTTGTTTGAAAAAAAAAGGAAAGAAAAAATGATGATTCATACAATGCGGTTGAAATTTATATACATTCTTGTACCCACCCAAAGATCCTAAAGTTCATGGCATGGAGGAAAACCAATAAAAACCAAACAAAATGGTTGACTGGTTAATTAACTCAACATCACGTTCCATCTTAAAAGTTGACGGTTAAACAAATTATTATTAATTATAAACTTTTGGATGATGTTGCAACTACTGTGTTTGAAGAGATCTCGAGAGAGAGAAAAAAAAAGGCTGAACATGGCTATAGGTAAACCCCAAAAGAACACTAAAGGTTCTTGAAGCATGACTGAAATAAGCTAAAGACATGAGCCAAAGAAGTTGCCAGATAACAGGACTTTTTATAGTGAGCTTAAACACATACCGTGAAAAAAATAATGCAAACAGTTTAATGAAGAAGAAAAAATGTCGATTTTGATTTGGTCAGTAAATCAGGTATGTGCCACTTTTGCCTAAGTTGCACAGAATGATTAAGAATGATTGATAGATGTTATATAATTTTATAGTCAATCTTTGTTTTGATTCTGATTCTGATGAAGACCTTGCCATAAGGCAAAAGTGATAACAAAGTGGCTTGGGGAATAAAACATGGTAATTTTTTGTCCATACCCAGGAATCTCCCCAAACCTTAATCCCATTGAGAACCTGTGGTCAATCCGTATGAGGCGGGGACAAACAAAAACCCACAAATTCTGACACGTTCCAAGCATAGATTACGCAAGGATTGGCCCAGAAGTTGATTGACTGCATGGAAGAGCGAATTTCAGAGGTCTTGAAAAAGAAGAGTCAACACTGCTAATATTGAATCAATGCATAAACTTAATATAATTGTCAATAAAAGCCTTTGTCACTCATGAAATGCTTGTAAATATACTTCAGTATACCATAGTAACATCTGACAAAAAGATCTAAAAACACTGAAGCAGCAGACTTTGTAAAAATTAATATTTGTATCATTCTTAAAACTTTTAGCCACAGCTTTATTAAACCAAAGAAACATGGGTTATTATGTATTATACATCAGTTAATTCTGACCGAGCAATCTGAGTAGACGAGAGGCATTCCATAAGTGGTGATAATATACTGTAATAGATAGTAGCAGCACTGGGATGTTTAAATATATGTACGAATAACTGCTAATTACACCAACTGTCTGCCGCCAGTATGGGTAAAAGTAGGTCAGTACTGAGGAGATTGCCTGAGCAGTTGCCTGCCAAATCCCAGAAAATGCCAAATATGCAAAACCTGGCACAGAAGCACTTGCAGCAAGAAAACACACCTGATAACATTGTCATCTGATAACATTATCATAAAAATAATAAAAAATAAATAATAAATAAACAGTTTTTCTTCTTAATTGCTCCAAATCGCTTCTGAGCTATCTATATCCTTTTTTTCACGGCTACAAAGCTGACTAGATCCTAACATGAGGCTGAATCCAAAATTGCTTTCCAATCACTAATCAAGGGCAGTACTTGTTGTCTGGGACAAGGGATTGAATTGTCAGCATGATTATCAGCATGGCTCTGATGCCTATGACCACATGACAGCACTAGTGATATTCATCACAGCAGCATTCCCTCTCGTGTGATGTTGCTTTATTACATTTATTACATTGCTTTATTATGTAAAAGGTAAATGAAGGAATATTTTGAGGAATCATTTGTAAGATCAGTGTTTATTAGTCAGCGTGATGCTCAAGGGATGCCAAATACACATGTTGTAGTTTATATTTAGTTTCATAAAAGTAGTTTGTCTGAGAAATTGCTATGCAAATAGTATCTAAGTTTATGGTGGTATTTTCCATTCAACATGATTAGATGTTTATTAACTTGTACACCACAAGACCGCAAACATGCAGTTCAGGTGATGCGCAATATATTGTATGATGGGTGTTCAAGTCAAACCGGGACTCATTATTAAATATCTCAGGAATGAAGATGTAAAACCGCTTGACATACAAGGTATGGTAATGAGACTCTTAGCCGCAGTTAAACATTTGAATGGTGTAAATGTTTTAAAGACATCTGTACGTACATGAATGACGTTCTGGGCCGAGGTGGCTCGGAGCCCGCTTCAGTCGTTCCTGTGAACATTTTCCAAGTTCAATGTCTGATCCTTGAAAATCAACGGATAACTTTGTCAGCAACTTATGGAAGGAATGCATGTGTCTGTGAGACCTGTACACACAATCATTCACAACCACCACTTGCACATTACAGGAACACGACCGGGAGTTATTTCCACATCCCCTGTCCTGACCTCGCTCTAAGCCATTTCCACAATTGGGCCATTAAAGGAGTTCCTGGGAGGCGAGCGTTCCCGGATGTGAAGCAGTCTGATTATGGCTCTGGTGTACTGAGAAAACTAAAATAGAAATCTATGAACAAATTGTGTGAAATTTGCAACCCTAGTGAATAGACACACTATTACTTAAATGTACAGTCGTGGCCAAAAGTTTTGAGAATGACACAAATATTAGTTTTCACAAAGTTTGCTGCTTAACTGCTTTTAGATCTTTGTTTCAGTTGTTTCTGTGATGTACTGAAATATAATTACAAGCACTTCATACGTTTCAAA
>JAOTRS010000039.1:6697507-6740445 GCA_028565755.1 Dinotopterus cunningtoni
CACTTACGTTATGGCAGGGATGAACAACCTGTTGTAAGGTTTTTCTTTCTTGCCATTAATAAGACAAAAAAAACTGCAGGAGGTCATGGTATAGAAAAATTACAATGCTTTCTGACTACTGTTTTGGAAAACATCATGTTGTAGCTTTAACTCTAACTGCTACGGCAAAAAAGGGAGGATGAATTTCCGAAATACATCACAGCTTTTAAAGAAAAAACAAACCACATTCATCTGCTACCAGACATCTGCTGGCAAAGTACCTGAATCCTCTGCTTGAGTAATAGTTGAGATTCCCTAGGACCTTCATTACTCAAGTAAAAGTAGAAGTCATCAATTTACTTGTGTACCTGAGTAAAAAATTTCAGTCAAATTCACTGAGTCAGATTTGTTGAAGTATCAAAAGCACGGGGCTTGTATTAGCTCACAGTAGCCTTTTTCATAGTTTATAAAAAAAACCTCTCTCTCACATACACACTCGCAATTATTCCCACTTCAAATACTATACACTATTATTGTTAGCTAACGCAACACCATGCAGAAGAGTGGAAGTATTAAAACTACTCAAGTAAAGTATAGATACAGTATGTAAAATATCTACTTAAGTACAGTTATGAAGTACATGTACTCAGTTACAACATTGTTTTTTGAAATGATCATTTCTTCTTTTTTTTTTTTTTGCACTTATGAGCAGCTGTTGGGATACCGCCACCTCCTGGTCTGGAGTGTGATGGCAGGGAAGAAAAGAATTGCTTTCTATGGGACATGACATTTAAAGAATCAACAACACAATTTATACATAATTTCAGCACTTACATATTTTTTATTAGTTTATTAGTTTCAAAACTCATAAGAAATATAGCTGCTTGAGACAAATCAGACAATAAACCTTAGTGCCACTGAATCGAATTAAATTGAAAGGCGCAATGCCTAAAAAAATCTATTCTAATATGATTGACAGTCTCCACAGGATTCTTAGTCTTTTTGTTTTTGGGAGCTATAAGATAAAATAAGTTTAAATTGAGTGGTTTAATTACAACACCTCCACATCCAGCAGGTATGATGCGATTGTATTTGTCTAAGGTAATGATACAGGGAGAGATTTACTTAATCATAAACCCATGCTCGCAATGCTGCCTACTTAAAAAAAAAAAAAAGGTCTATCAGGTAAGGCTTGAAAAGTTATTTTATTAATCTATAACTCATGAATTTAGAACAAGTTAAAGCCTCTCGCCAGCATTATGGCACAAACCGCATGTTGTAAACTGCTCCAGCTTTAGTGCACTCTCATCACCATGTGTGCAACTTCAAACCTGATTAAACACCTCTTCTGTCATACGGTGTGATTAAGTAGAGTGCGATAATTTTTTGTCACTGCAGGTACAATAGATTCAGTGTTTCTGAGGTGTTGTTTGAGAACTGATCCCCTATCTTACTTCCTGAACACATGTTTTAACAGTCTGAACCCGTCTAAGAGCCCAAGAGTTTCCTGGAGAACAGGTTGCTGTGTTCTCACCAGCTCCTTAGAGTCGCTAATTGTCACATCTTGTATTTTCTATTTATTTTTTTTATGTTTTTTTTTTTTTAAAAGAACATGATGGATGTAAAGGACATCATCGACACCAAACGTCATCTGTTTACAAAGCTGTGCTAACATCTTTACTCTGACAGCTTCACACTAATTCTCACCTCCAGCCATGTGAACTTAACATAAATCACACATCAGCAGTGCAATTTTCTGCACCCTGGACAGGCAGATTACGTATCCAGGCTATCGGTTTTTCATTCATTGTGGCCCACAAACAGGCAGGTTCTGTAGGCTGCTAATATAATGGTCACCGGCATTTTTATTGTACTTCCCTCCTCCAAACACCACACAAACAAAAAGTAAATCTTGATATATCAACAAACCGTGATAATGACGAAATCAGCATGCAATATTGTTGACCAAAAAAGACGAGACTTAAAAGCGGTTTTTAAAAAAATTAATGAAACATCTGTCTTTATTTTCGTCAACATTAAATTTTTGTCACAATCCGATGTGATACGGTGTTCATTTATTATAGCATGAGCAGCAGTATTTCCCAGGTCACGGTGCACGGTATATCAGGAGTAGTTTGCGTGCGCAGTGACGGGATGTTACTAGCTCAGTCAACCTTAACTCTTCGTCTTCACAGCTATATTACTTGGGCGAAAGAGAAGTGCCGATATTTGAGCCCATTGTCTTCATATTAAACCGGAGGAAAAAAAGCTATGTGTAGTAATATCGGAGGGGAAACAGTGTGGGCACACAGTTGCTGAAAAAATACCACAAACCTGAAGAGGCACATCATGGCATACCATAAAAATCACCCAGTTTTACAGCCTCTCTGTGGTAATTATGTTTTGTTATATGTGATTCATTTTATTTAATTTTTAGCTAAATTATTGACAACCCCATTAAGCTTATAGGTACTACTCTCCACTGCCTACTATAGGGTTAGTCTAAAAAATGTATTAGTCTCTAGTTGTTAGCGTAGTTCATGTTAGTCTAGAGCGAATAGCATAAACCATGTAATGTTAATTTAAGTTTGGTCTTTATTATTATTATTATTATTATTATTATTATTATTATTATAATTATTATTATCGTACCTAAATAAAATGCATAGGAAATGTGGAAACAGTGAAAGTTAGATAAACAATTTTTTTTTCAACCAAAAGATGATTTCGAGTCCAATATAGTTATAGTGCGAGTAATCAATAATGCCAGTTTAATAGTATTCTTGTGCTATTTATGGATAATTTACTTGTTTACTTATTTATTAGTGCAAATGCATCATTTTAATTAGTTGAATAATTGCCCATTGCTTATTAGGCAATCAGGCAATCATGTGGCAGCAGTTCAATGCATAAAATCCTGCAGAAACAGGTCAGGAGCTTCAGTTATTGTTCATATCAAACATTAGAAAGGGTAAAAAAAAAAAGTGATTTCAGTGGCTGACTGTGGCTTTGTTGTTGGTGCCAGACAGGTTTGAGTGTTTCAAAAAAGAATTTCAAGCAGTCTGAAAATGTGAAACAGATATTTACACCATACCTGTAGTAACAGTATCATAAAATAAACAAGTTTATGAAAAATCCAATGCAATATAAACCTATGTATTAAAAGAAATACAACAAAAATGTAGACATCTGCATGGCTGCACCAGTTAATAAAGAAGAGTAAAATGGTCCCAGCAGCAGATGTGACTGCAGCACTTAATGACACATTTGTGCATGATAATGAGTGCATCAGAGGCAGTGGAGGTAAAACAATGCCTCCTCGTGCATGTTGCTCTTTTCATCAGAAGGAAAATGATGGCAATAAACAAACAAACGGAAACCCACCGCTGAGCAGTTTGTGATCTGTGCATTCTAAAAGAACTAATGATCTACCAAGTGTCAAATCAGACCTCCTAGCTACACACCATCTCCGTGCTTTAGTTCTTATTTTTGAACAAGAGGGTTAGCAGTGTACAAATACGGTTTTAATATGGATGGATGTTTTCATAAATGCTATAAATAAATGGATTTCCAGAGATAAAGTAGATTAATACACACACACACACACACACACACACACACACACACAATGGACTCCTTATTAGGAACATTGGTTCAACTACATGGCAGGAAACCAATGCATTTAAGCATGTATACATGGTCAAGACGATCTGGTGAAGTTCAAACTGATCATCAGAATGGAGAAGGAAGGTGATTTAAGTGACTTGGCATGGTTGTTGGTGCCAGACGGGCTGGTCTGAGTATTTTCACAACTGCTGATCTACTGGGATTTTCACACACGACCATCTCTAGGATTTACAGAGAACAGTCTAAAAGAGAAAATATCCAGCAAGAGGCATTTCTCTGGATGAAAATGTCTAGTTGATGACAGAGGTCAGAGGAGAATGGCAGACTGGTTTGAGCTGACAGAAAGGCAACAGTAACTGAAATAACATCTTGTTACAACCAAGGCATGCCAAAGAGCATCTCTAAACAGACAACGCATGAAACCTTGAAGCAGATGTTGAAGACGACCACACTGGGTGCCACTACTTTCAGCTTTTATCACAAGCATGATAAAAAGCACAAAATACTATGTCAAATTTGCTTTGGGTTTGTCAGTGTGAATTGTGTGTGATATGTTGTGTGTGTGAAATTGTGTGTTTATCCCACACAATGGAAATATCCTCAGCATCCTGCAGTTGTGTTTGTGGTTATTTATCTATGCAGTATTAATAAAATGTTGGTTGAGTTTTAATGAAACAAAAAATATACCACACTTACTCAAATTATCAAAATGTAAAAATCTACAAAATTGTAGAGTTTCAGTTCACATGAAACATTTTGCTGAAGATCACAAGAAACATGAATACAAGAACTTCAGTTTATAACATTATCAGCTTCCTTCTCTAACAGTTTTAGTTTCACTTCGGTAATTGAAGACAGCCCCCTATCATAGTGCAGATATCTGCTGTATAACATCTATTTATGGATCGTCTGACTGCATAGACATCCTTCATTGCATAAGGAACTTTATATCATAGTTTAGAGATCTGAATGGAAAACATCCCATTACAGACATGTCTCTGGTACACAAAGTTCCTGCCTTTTAGGAGTGTTGAAATGGTATGTCCTTGCTTAATATTCTTTCTATAATAATACCATGATGTACATCATGGCTCACTAATGAGCCAGTGATAGCAAGTGCAAGGGTCAAAAGCGAGAAGTATGGAAGTGACACAGTTCGAGTTACACTGCAGTACCCCACATGGCTTCATTAAGTATATAGAGTGCATCTGGATGAACTGTAATATGACGTTTTCATAACATCCAGACCATCCCGTTTCACAGAGCTTGTTATGAAGGTTAAGAGACTCGTAGTTATAATGCTGGTGTAACTGAAATGGCAGTAATAGAGTGTAAATGCCGTTTTTTCTTGGCTTTAACATTCTCCAGAAATCTATAGATTGCATTTAGTTTACTCCCTGCAGCCGCTGTTTTGTGCAGCTAGTAGTTTCACTTTACTGATCATGTGACAAAGGTGCAACGCCATTGGCTTTTCACAAGTTGTGGTCTAGACAACCTTAATGGCAGAGGAAAAGAATTGACACATAAATCTTCTGTATGTTGTAGGGGAGCATGGGCAGCATCGCCTGCATCGCATGGAAGGGAGACACATTAGTTCTGGGAGATGTGGATGGAAACCTGAATTTCTGGGATCTGAAGGCCCGTCTGTCCAGGTAGGAGTGTGTTTAGATTTGTTTATTTTATATATCGGGGTGGACAAATCTCCTAGAGGGTCAGTGTCTAGCACAGTTTGTAATTCACCAACAGTTTTACTAAACCCGCCAAATAACAGATTAGTTAAATCAGCTGTGTTGGGGCAGAAAAATCACCAATGTGTGCTGGACACTGGCCTTCCAGGACTCATTCGGACATGCCAGTTATATTCATGACTAGTTTAACGTTTTTCTGTATATGTGAAAAAAAAAAAAAGATGCTTTAAACAAAGAAAGCTCATGCCCAGATTATAAGGCATTGCATCATGACCTACAGTAGTTCTAGTACATGGTGTTCTTGATTGTGACATTTTGGGATCTATTCCACAACAAAACTGTTTTTATTATATACTGTATTTGCTTAAATTGCTTTTGAAACAATGCATGACCATTTCATTGAGTTATATTCTTGGGAAAGAACACATACAGTAATGTGTAGTCTTTGTGTGAAGTTATGAGTGCCAAAAACACTATTTAAGGTATAGTACTTTGTTTCAAATGACTATGTGGTAAAGTGACAAGGTTTAAATTGCACTCCTTTTTCATTATTATTTAAAAAAATTGTTAGATATCTTTCTGAATTTTTTTTTATTGTTTCTGTGTGTGTGTATATTTTAGAGGTGTTCCTACACACCGAGGATGGGTAAAGAAGATCCGTTTCGCTCCTGGGAAGGGAAACCAAAAGCTGCTGGTGATGTACACTGATGGAGCTGAGGTGTGGGACACCAAAGATGTGAGCGTTACTTCCTTCTAAATTAAAAAAATCTTATGTCTGATTGAATCCAGGCTGATACTGGCTTAACCGGCTTAGTATCAGATATGACACTTTTATTTTTCATTTTATTCACTGATTTATTTCATGCTGAGGACGGGTGGGAGGTTGACTGACACGACACAAATACTGCTCATGAAATCGCATCTCAGTTGTTTTGCCTAATTTGGTAGCAGAAACTTGCTGGGAGTCGGCTCGATTGCTGAAAGGATGTTTAGATCCTTTCAGTTACAGTACAAGTTACCTGTGGATTAGTTACTTGCATTGAATAAAACCACAATTAGAAACTTAGTCTCAGTATAAACTTTTTTTTTAACTTAAGGATGTAATACAGCATAGCCAGGATGTCTGTTTAATTGATTTCGTAAAAAAAACATAGCTGATCATAATTAGATTTACTGAATTTATACCTGAGCTCTTATAGTTATTAGATCCAATTGTACTTAGATACTCAAATAGTGGGCTTTAATCCTAGGCGTTATGATTATAAGAAACGTCTTTGACACATGATTTATATCACAACCTGTTTTTTTGTGTGTGTTTGTTTTTTTTAAGTAGCAATGTTTTGAATTTTAAGATATAAAAAAATAGCTCCAAACTCCAATCCGATCATGCAATTGCCTTACTAAAAAAAAAAAAAAAAACAGTACGTTGCAAAAATCTTGATCCATGCCTCATTTCTACGTATTCAAATAAATTTATTTATGTACATTAAATTACAATATATACAGTAGGACCAAATGTTTTATGGTGACTGGCTGTAAAGTGCTCAAAGATACAATTTAAAAAATGGGTTGTTTATGTATCAACCACAGCAGCAACTTCATTTCCCCTTTGTCTATTCCAACCACTCGGCATTCAGCATCTCCAGTTTCTCATGGGCTCATGCCTTAAGATGGGTTTTATGCTTGTATAATTAATAAGTCACCATGTGGCTTAACAAACAAAACAAAAAAACATTCCTCTGAAACAGTTTAGATACAGGGATTGAACTAAAGATAAGACCCTGGAGAACTATCTCTCAAGACTACATTAAAAATACAAGAAAGTCTAGCTCTTTGGAAGCACAATATGAAGAAATGAGGAGAAATCAGCTTAGGTTAGTGCTGTATATAAATAAAATGTTATAAAGTCGAAGTGTCATAAATTATAATTATTTATATTATTTTTATTTATCATAAAAATAATATAACTATTTAGATTATGTTTATGAAATAAATTTATGAAATTGATCCTTTCAACAGAAAACAACAACTATTTCTTTGTGTTCTGCATAACTAAAAGTAACAGGCAAACCCTGAAGTAAGGAAAGAGCTATTTACAACAAAGGCAGTTCTCTTGTAGTATTTAGGTCAGGAAGACAGATGTACAGCTCTAATTTAGTGATATTGATCATTCTGCCCACCTGGTAGTAAATTTTTTATGATGTTCTTGTACTGGATTCCCTTAAAGCTGTGCGGAGGATATTCATCCATTTCATCTAGTTTGATGTTGTGATGTTAGCAGTTACTTTCAATTTGTCCGCTTTCTTGTCTTGTATGCGTCAGATCGCATGGAGTTGAGCTTTAAGGTAAGTGTTATACAGTTGAAAGCAATTGTGAGTAGCTTATGAATGATAATGCCGTCCTTAAAAATGGTCCTGTAAAGTCTGAGGTTTAAATGCTGTCCACATGGAGAATAGAAATTTAATCGTGCAAGTTGAACAAGAAATAGAAACAGATTGTTGGCTTGTGCTTTGTGCAGCAAATTGACCCCATTTTCTTTGTAACTGACTCAGTTAAAACTGAAGTCTGTAGCCTGTCTGTATCGATTCTTATCTAACTGTAGACTTAGATAATCTTACAAGTCATTTGCAGATAAAAAGTCTAGAAGGAACTGTAAACTTTAAGTTCATTTCAGGTAAACTGTATTGCATTTCAAAAGTGCCTATGAGGAAATTGTCTGTATATTGCTATGAAAATGTCTTAAGTGCCATTGTTTAATGTTAACTTTCATCGTAGATAATAACTTCTGCATTACTTATTCCATAAAAGCAACATGTTAAATTGCCACTCATTTCAACAGAAAAAAAAATCAAAAAAACTCTTTAAGCACAGTGCGGTGCTGAAACTGTTAGCCGCAAAAAAACATCTGAATTGTGCAAACTTTTTTTGTTCATACGTCCATGAATAATGATCCTGGCTGAGGTGGCTTGGAGCCCACTGAGGTTGTTCGTGTAGGACGTCTGATCCTTGAAAAACAACAGAAAGTAGTGCGTTTGACTTTGGGAAGTGTACATACAGTCATTAACCACTACCACACTTACATTACAGAAACTCAGCTGGGAGTTATTAAAAGGTCGTTACCGGAGTTCCTCGGAGGCCAACGTGAGTTTTAGATGTAAAGCAGAGAATATGATCATGGCTCTGGCATACTGAGAAAACTTTCTACCTTAATTAAACACTGGGATAAATGCATTGGTGTAGCAGGGGATTATTTAGAGAAATAAAAATGTACTAATATTTACTCTCATAACTGTGTTCTGTTACTCTACAATAGAAAAGTGTGTCTGTTAATGGTCCAGATGAAACACCCCTGCGAAAAAGGCATTTGTTTATACCCTCATCTCTCTCCGTTTGACTCCTCTACTAAATGTGCCATTTCAGTGTCTATGTAAATGAGCTACTGCTGAGACACACCTCCACCAGAGGACAGCAGAGCTGAGCAACATGCCAGGGGAGGGGTCTTCTTATGTGAGGTCACAAAAGGGGAAAAATCTAATTGCTGTTTTAAAGCACTGGCTTAGTACAAAAATGGAAAAAATGGCAAAAGGCAGATATTGAGGATTTTTTTCCCTCAAGTTTTTTTTGACACACACACACACTGTCTATAATTCACTTTTTTGTTGGAAAATGTAAGAAACATTTAATTTCTTTATTTCTTTAAAGTTCTTTTTGCTTTACAGCATTTTTTTTCATGTGGCTCAGTCACACAGTGTTGTGTATAAATATCTAGATCAGCTTGAGTTGACAGGAAAGGTGCAGTTACACATAGCTACTCTTTACAAGAGTGAACAGAAAGGCGTTTCAGAATACTCA
The DNA here is from genome assembly GCA_028565755.1 of Dinotopterus cunningtoni. Taxonomy (NCBI): domain Eukaryota; kingdom Metazoa; phylum Chordata; class Actinopteri; order Siluriformes; family Clariidae; genus Dinotopterus; species Dinotopterus cunningtoni. The sequence continues at coordinate 6,706,654 of JAOTRS010000039.1, forward strand.
ACAAACTGCACCTTGTAGTGGAAAGGCTACTATAATAACATTAGTAGTAGGGTCACCAAATACCCAGACAGGTGAAAACTGGAAAAATTGTTGTCCGGTCTGATGGCCAGTGACATGCAGATGGCAGGAACAGAATTTGGCATCACAGCATGAATCAGTTCAGGTTCATGGTGGAGGTGTAATGGGGTGGGGAATGTTTTCTTGGTAAACATTCATGTCTAAAATTCATTGTTTGAGTCCCACATTCTGTCTGAGTTTGTGCATCTGTTCATGGCCTTAGTTTACCCATTTTATAATAACTATCTCCATCACGAATATGCACCATGCCACAAAGCAACGGTTCCATGAACATGAGTTCAGTGTACTTCAGCATCCTCCCCAGTCGCCCCATCCGAATCTAATGGAGCATATTTGGGATGTAGAATGCAGCTTGAATGTGCGACTGACAAATCTACTGCAATTATGTGATTCAATTGTGTGCCAACATGGATCTGAATAGCAAAGCAATGTTTCCGACACCTTGCGGAATCCATGCCATGAAGAACCAAATAAATTTGTACATGACATAATCAGATGTGGGGGGAAAAAACACTCCACAGTGCAGTATTTCTTGGCTTTAACTGGAGAAAAGTCACAGGATTCATTGGTGTCTAGAGACAGCCTCTTTAGAGGACAGTGCCAGGCTGTCACTGTCCACACACACACATACACACACACATGCACACACATGCACATGCACATCTCCAGGAAGACAGTGGAAACACATCATTGCTCTCTTGACAATGTGGCATGTGACTTTAGTCTGACGTGCACACAAACACACACACACGCACACACACGCACACACACGCACACACATAAGCCTTCACAATGAATTTATCTGCCGGATGACACAGGATGCTCACCCTTGTCAGATAATATTAAAGAAAAGAAAAAAACGATCGTAGTGGTTTGATTTCTTTTATTTATTTAGTATTGAATGCTAATCACAATATAATATTGAATGCTTACAATATAAAAAAAAAAAATAATAATCATTATTATTATTATTATTATTATATGATTTTATCTACATTAGGCTGCTGCTTGTCAATGTCTAAATACCAGAAAAGAACTTTACTGACTGCATAAGAGTAAAGAAAAGCTATTATTGTCTAGGAGAGATTATTTCTTTAATGCACACAATCATTTCAACGCAGGTGCAGATGGTCAGCAGTATCAGAGTGGGTCGAAATGTGAGTTATCGTATCCTGGACATTGACTGGTGCACATCAGATAAGGTGGTTCTGGCCTCAGATGACGGCTGTGTCCGCGTCCTAGAGATGGCCATGAAGTCTGCCAGCTATAGAATGGATGAGCAAGATCTAACAGGTACTGTATTTCTGCGTTTTCCTGGTTGAATAGGAGTTTTTTATTATTATTTTTTTTTTGATCAATAAGAATCTGCTGTTCCAATGTGAAAGTTTTAGAAATAACCGAACATGTCAGCCAGTCATGTAGCTGCAGACGCATGGAATCATGCAGATGCAGGTCAAGAGGTTGAGTTAATGGTCACACATCAGAACAGAGAAAAGAGTGATCTCTTTGACTTTGCCCATGGCATGGTTGTTAGTGCCAAGCAGCCTGGTTTGAATAATTCGAAAGCTGGTGATCTCTTGAGACCGTCATCTGCAACAGTGTGTAGAGTTTAAACAGAATAATGTTTAAAAAAAAAAAAAAACAGCAGAAAGGCCTTATTGTTAAAGAGAGGTCAGACAAGAATGATAATGAGAATGATCGGTTCGAGCTGACAGGAAGGCTGCAGTCTTTTAAATAACAACGCTTTACAACAGTAGGGAGTAGAAAAGCATGTCAGTTACCGGCCAGTGTTTTACTGATATCCCATCCCGTCCAGTTTCAGTGAGTCATTTACTACTCTAGCCTCAGATCACTGTTCTCAAGCAGTGTAGTCTGATGTGGTCTACATCCTGAAGATCTGATGTGTTGTGCATGCTAAGACTCACTAAAAGTAGATATTTGATTTACTGTAGCCTCAGACCTGTCAATCTGACTATTGTGCTCTGCCCAATTTCATAAACAAGGCACGTCTGCTGGCAGAAGCGAGTCTCACTGCATGCTTCTTTTTTTTTTTCCCTCACAAAATGACATGTACTGAAACGATTGAGTCTGATCGGATAATTGCATGAATGCGCAGTGTGTAAGCGTACAGGTGTTCCTATTAAACCTAAGCGAGTGTATGTCAGATAAATTTCACTCTAATGCAGTAGGCTTTAAAAAATGTAAGACAGAATTTTGAAATATGAAGGACAGCTAAGACTTTTATACAGTACCTTTTACCTGTATATGTTCATCATGTTTATTTGATGACCTGGTTAAAGAAATATTGGCTGTCACTCCTGCTGAATTCTCAAAAAAAAAGTAATAATAATAAAAAAAAGACATAAAACAAAAAAGTTTTGGAAAACAAGTATCAAGTATTTTTAATGTAGTAATGAGTCTCTGTCGGCTTCCCGAAGGATGTTTTTGGCTCTCGTTTTCAGTATTTTTTGTTTATTAGGCCACATGTTGACTTACAGTATGAATCATTTAAGCAAAAAACATCTAACCTAAGACATGAACCGTTGAGAAACAGGTTCATATGTTGACAGATGATCAGGTGATTAGTATACTGGTGATGCTGAATGCTGAGTGATTGGACCTGATGAGAGGGGAAATGAGGTTGCTGCTGTCATTGTTCATTTTTACATTGTATCTTTAGGCACTTTGCAGTCTGTCGCAGTAAAACATTTGTTCCCGTTTCTTCAATTTAATGTAAATAATAAAATTTCATTTAATATGAAGACAAGAGGGGTGTCTCATGACTTTTGTTGAGAACTGATAACAACACTTATTTTATGATCTCTTAATATCTCTTGTCTGTCATGCGCGCAGATCCAGTGTGGTGTCCGTACCTGTTGCTCCCGCGTGCTGCTCTCACCCTGAAGGCCTTCCTTTTGCTGCAGCCCTGGTCTGGAACCTTCACCATGGACATAACTCAAGTGTGCGTATTCAACATGATTAAACTGCATCGAGACCACTTATTTAATCCTGCTTTTTTGACTTTAGTGACTTTGCTCTTTTGTTTACCGCAAGTATTTTCTGTGAAATGAGTTTTGTGAAGTGTGCAAAGAAAGAAATTAAATTTGCCCTGGGCAGTTCCTGGATTTTATATATTATTTTTTGCTCAAGAAAAATGATATGTATAAAGTTTTTTAGAAGTTGAAAAACCGGCCAGATTTGCTCCCCTTGTTACCAGCTCTGGATATGAAAGTATGTGCAACATGCTGTAACTTTAAAAGGAAAATAATGATAAGAACACGGTAATAAATATAACATGGAAATTTGTCATTGTAACAAATTGAAATCATTGACCGCCTGCGTGTGCTTCAGAGAACCCACTTTGCTGAATGTTTCGGTCTCTATAGAAGGTTTTACAGCTTGGACTTCAAAGATCTTAGAATTCATAGTGTGTCTGTGTGTGTGTGAGAGAACTTCTAAATAATTTTTCTTCTGTTCATTGCAGGGACTACCAAGAGAAGGATGAAATCAAAGGCTTGGTGCAAGAACAGCTGAACTCCTTGTCCAAGTGAGTAATGGGTTATAAACAGCCATGCACAGAAACAGACATGGCGTTTCATTGCTATTAAGAACTCAGCGCTTTGGATTGTTTTCGTTTCCTATAGCAGGCAAAAGCAAATCTTTTTTTTTTTTCCTTTTTTATCTTTTTTTTGCCCCTGCCTTTATACTCAGTTCTATGCTAAGTAATGAAGTAATATAGACTTCAAAGGAAGAGAGGACAGCTGGAGAAATGCCTTTTTGTGCAGGCTGAGCAGGTGTGTGTGTGTGTATTTTAATTACTGTTTCAAAGTGAACTTAGATTTGCTCTATCTTACTTCCTTGGCAGTGACATCAAAAGTGTACTCCAGGACCCAGAGCTCAATCTGCTTCAACGCTGCCTCCTAGTGTCCCGGTGAGTGCGAGATTTTGGTATAATGTCCATATTTAAAAAAGAAATCTAATATAATTACCAAAATTTTAACATACCTGCTCAATTACAGTACAGCATGAATACCTCTGTCTAACCAAATGTATGCAAACATAGAAGATAGAGCAAGGACAAAACTTCAATGTGTGTAAGTGAATTGTCAGTATTTTGGGGTTCTCCGCCATCTGTGACAAGTTGTCCTAACCTTTTTTTTTTAAGGTCATAAAAGAACTGTTTTCTCATCAATCATAGCAACACTGTCCACATTTCCAACTATTCATAGTGGTTGTTCTCCTCAAACAACTCCTTCACTTTTTGTGATGTTTGGTACCTTGCTTGGCCCTGTTGAAATATTCAGTTACTAGGCATCAAATAAAGGACGACAGCAGAGGTGGGCATTAGGACTGGGTCTGGGGTGAACCCAACAACAACAAAAAAAGAGAGTGAGCTACAGGTGGATTTTACTTTCATGCAGGCAGAATTGGGTGGTCACTTCCAAGAAAAACCTTGTTTATTAACATAATAGCTCATTTACTACCTAAATTTATTCATCTTTAGTGACTGCTTTAGGCATGATGGTGCAGCAGGTTGTGTTACCTCATACTTTCAGGGCTCCAGGTTTGGTCCTGAGCTCAGATTGCAGTTCATCTGTCACATCAGTTTAATTGACTAACTTGTTTTAATTTTAAGAGATAAAACCAACTAAGACTGTTTGGAAACATCGAACAGACACGAATCACTGTTTAGCTAAAAGGATTGATTTAAACTTTGTCCGTGGGAGAAGATGGGATTGCTCAGAATTCCACTCCTGTGCACGCTCCTAATGGGCAGTTGGGGTCACAGATTCAGGCAGTAAGTCAATATAAGCATCATTAGTAACTTTTTCATGAACATGAATCCAGGCTTATCTATGATTGGTTAGATGCTTTATTCCAAATGCAATGCAAGCCAGTCAGTTTCCATTTTTTTGCCAAAGACCCAGTGAATGAAAGTCCAATGTAAAGACAGGTGGAACATGTCACATCATCTAACGTGACCCCCATGTCACACGTCATGTGGGACAGAATATATTAAATCTAGCATAAAAGAAACCAGCAGATCAAGTACTCATATGGCTACTATTTACCTAATGTATAGATTGTCAAAAGATTACCCTGCCCCCTTATTTCAATAAAAAATTCCCCCCCATCAGGTCAGACTGTTCTAATTGAGGTGGTTAATCATTAGATAGTGTTCAGGCTAGCATCTCATATTATCTCTCATGACTCTGTTCATCTCCTTAGTGTCTTCTTCCAGTCTCCCATTCATCACTTCTATGTGGCAAAGAAATCTGGATCCATAACTAAAAATCATCTTCTTCCATTCAGACAGTGACCACTCTTTGTGTTCTCTAGCCAAATCTTGATTTTCTTTTTCAACAGCTCAGCATTAATCAGTCTTATTTAGGCAATCCATACTCTAGTCTCATATTTGCTTGAATTTGATAAGTCAGATTTCTCTTTCTGGCCAAAATGCTCTGGTCATTCTCTGTCTCTCTGAATCTTTTCGCTCGTCATTGACACACATTCCCTTTGTTCCCTCAGGGAGCGATTATTCACACTCTTCTGTCTGCAACTAGGATTTCATGCCATTTTGTCACTCCTTTGTTTTTCAGCTCAGTACCAAATCCCAAATCAGTATTACCACTGTTCACTTATTAATATAGTTCTTTAAACTGCTGTATTTTTAGACCATATTTTAAAGACTCTGTATTAAGTAACAATAATGATTGTGTGTATCCTACTTATGAAATAAGAACTTTCATTTAACGAATACATTATAATGTGTGTGACTCCTCACATTTCATGTTACTGTTAATTTTTCAAAGTATCTACCAGTTAAAAGTTTGAACACACCTTCTAATTAAATGGTATCTCCTCATTTTTATTTCTTTCTACATTGTAAAACAATGCTGAAGGGAAAATTATTTAATAATCTCATTTGAAAAGTTAATATTGAGATTTGTCTGCTACTTGTGCTCCGTAGTCTTCATAACTCCTCTAATCTAAATTGCTGTTTGTTAATTGGTGATTTTTGAGGCTGGTAACTCTGAATAAATTTTTCCCCTGCAGCAGAGTTAAGTTTTGGTCTTGCTTTCCTGGGAAGGTCTTCATGAGAGACAGTTTCATCATAGTGCTTGATGGGATTTGCAAATGCACTTGACAAAACTGTTTAAGAACCACTGACCATTGTATCTTAAAATAACAACTGACTGTTGTTGTTGTTGTTATTTTTTATCACATAATCCAGTATGTGTTATTTTATAGTTTGGAAATATCCAGTATTTTTCTAGATTGTAGAAAAATAAATCCAAACTTGTGTCCAAACTTTTGATTGGTGTGTCAAGGCATTGATGGGTACTGTTGATATTTACAAGAAATTAAATAGAAAGAGATTAGAATTTAGGATCAGAATGTTATAAACCCTAAGTTATTGATCTTTCAGACTTTTAGAAGGTTCTTTTTGATCAGTGACTTCTAAGTTATAATTCCGAGTTATCTGGAGAACACCTGTGCCTGTACAGGGCCAACCTGTTTTGTCTTGATACCATTGGAAAAACTAAGCAACTCAGCTTATAGCTTAAAAAAATGTGTATCTCTACAAACCCAGGTCCTCTTGGCCAAGCCAAGATTCTCCCTTGGCCAGGATCATCATTCAAGGATGCATGGCCTCTTTAAAATGTTTGCACCATTCAAATGTTTTACTGTGGCTATTACTGTCCTATTTGCACAGGATTAGTATTATCTGTGTATTATAGTATTATAATACTATATTATTATAGTATACACACACACATACATCTAAATTTCGTGTGGTGCATTCACACGGGATAAGCGAAGTCTGCGATTTCACTCAAATTTACTGACTTATATACCAGATATGATGTCAAGATAAAAACACTTGTCATTATGCCATAGGTCTATCATAAACAGAACAGTGTTTCTTACCACATGCTGCTATACGCGTCATCCATCTCCATCTGACCATTTTTTTTGCTTTCACTCTTCTGATGATTTTCAAGCTTCTCCTTTTGCACATTGTATTGTTGTATGGTGTTATCACAGACATGCTGATTCGCACGGGGCTAACATTATCACCAGACCTCGGTGTTTGGCAATATATTGTAGGTCATTTGAGGGTGAATTTAAAAAATTTTTTTCCCTCGATTTTCTCCCTAATTTAGTTATATCCAATTCCTCCCTGTCACTAGGGCGCTCACACAGCAAGGCTACTACGGCATTCAGTCGGGAGGTCCAAAGACTCCTAAGTTTCCTCCAAACCACGTGACGCCACTGACCGCATCTTTTCGAACTGCTTGCTCACGCACCGTTAGGGGCGGTGTAACACACTCGGAGGACAGCGCTATCCGCTCCGTCCGCTTGCGTGAGCTCACAGACGCCCCTGATTGGCTGCAGAGCCATAATTAGTGTGCGAGCACTAAGTGCCTCCCATTCCACCCTGCTGAGAGAGCTCGGCTAATTAGCTCTCTCTAGACCCTCGGCTGCGAGAGGCTACAGCATCACCCGGAGATCGAACCAGCGATCCCCGGATGATAGGACGAGCACTTTACCACTGCGCCACTCGGGGGCCCTGACAAATTACAGACATGGCCGATACACACGGGCTTAAGATCACATACAACCTCCACCATTATTATAAACGATTAGAGTTTCTCAGGTAATATTAAAGCCGTGTGAATAGGACATAAAAGTCTCATTAACGTTCTGTGCTTGCAGTCTTCTGTAATTATCACTCTCTTACATACCTTCGTGCATGACTAATTTTATCACAAATCCTTGTATGACTTGAACGCCCTTCGTATATAGCAATATGAGAAAAACATGTAAAAACATCAGAAATAAAGTGAAAAATTGGTCTCAGCTGAGTCTTCTGGCAGGACAATGCTTGGAAGCTGTAACAAAATGGCTTAAACACAGCCAAGTGAAACTACTGGTGTGGCTTTCACAATGCCCTGACCTAAATCACACTGAAAAATTATGGACTAAACTGAAAAAATGTCACAAACCCGACCGAGTAATAACAGTTCTGTGAGAAGGAATGAGCCAGAGTTCCAGCAAAGGATTGTGAGGAGTTTGTGGAAGGCTGCTCCAAGTGTTTGACTCAAGTTAAGCAATTAAAAGGCAATGCCCTTAAATGCGAACAGGGTGTACAGTATATGCAGTTGTGACCGACTGAAAATCTAATATAGGTAATTGAATTTGATGAAAATATCTCTTTAAATGCCTTTAATTTGAAGTTACTTTTTCTTGAAATAAATGACACACCCTAGTTGATGTAACACATGAAATGTATAATAACATGTAATTTGAGTAGCACCCCAACGGTAAATATAATATCTTCTGGTCTAAACTATGTTTCTTTGTTAAAAATGTCAGAAACAAAGAGAAGCTCATTCTTTGACAACCTTAACCCTGTTTTGTCTCAGGCTGTTTGGGGACGAGTCAGACCTGCAGTTTTGGAATGTGGCGGCCCATTACATCAAGTCTTTCGCACAGGCACGGCAGCTCAGTGTGCCTGCTCCTGATGGGCAGACACAGACAGAGAGCTCCCAGAGTACCGCACAGTGCCATCTGGACATCTGCCACGATATTCTGTGTGAAAGCTCCTTCTTTCAGGTATAGCACAGCACACACACATACACGCACTCACATGCACACACATACACACACACATGAGCAAGACAATGATAGCTGAACAAATGACAATACTGGCAGAAGTAGTTTTCTCTATCAGCACTTGTTCTGGACTCTAGAGAACCTTATCTTAGCTGCTCTTTGTTGTTAATCACAACAGTAAATCTTTTCCAATTCCATACCAACTGCCCGAGTAGCCATGTTAATCCATTGGGAGACCATACCTATCCCAAGGGGGGGCAAAGGGAAGAAAAGTCGTCACTGTGTTGCGTCATGCAGCTTGTACTCAAGTTTCTCAAGTCCTATTCATACATCTATGGAAAAAAACTGCTAAAATTCCTTTAAAAAAAACGTTATTTGCTTACTGTTTGTGTTATATATATATATATATATATATATATGGAAGTTTTTCGCTCTTTTTTTGTTAATACCATTTACAGTATAACTGCTTAACTAGGGTTAGGTTAGGGTTAGGGTTAACCCTAACCCTAACGAAGGCATCCCTGTACTGATTTCTGACTTATGGAACTGAGTCTGATATACTGGCCTAGAAAACTGCCACCCTTTCTTGACAATTGGTAAAAAATTAGCCATATGGTAATGTGCAAAAGTCTTGAGCCCCCTTTATTTCAGGGTGGTTCAGCCTTTCTTCTATTTTAAATATACTTTTAAGAAGTAGTTTAAACACACTGCCATTGCAGTCAAAGCATACCTTGATAGAAAAAAAAAAAAACATGATCAAACATGGATTGGCCTCCCCAAAGCGCGGATCTCAGCATTACTAAAGCAGTGTGGGATTCTCTTGACAGAGATTGGGACAAAAGCCAGCCAGCATTCAAATAAATCGTCCTTCAGGAAGCCTCTTCCTAAAGACTACTTAAAGAAATTACAAGAAAGTTTTCCTAAGAGAGTTCAGGCTGTGGGGAAATTAACAAGGTTCATGCCAGACTCTCTTTGTGTTGTATTCTGCAATAAATCACTATGCCTAATGTCTCATTTTGTTAGCAAAATGTAAAGCAATGTGGTGTGGCTCAAGACTTTTGCACAGAAATGTAGGTGTCCTTAATTTTTATAGAAAACAGCTTCTGGAAACAATTTGTATGGATGCCACTAGGAAACCATCTGTGCTTTCCTATTTCAGGTGTCTGCTTGATGACTTGCCTATGCGTCTGTGATGGTCCTTATTTTATCAGGGTGGAAATAAAGTTTAGTGCATGTAGATTAAATTGGGCAAACATTGAAGGGTAGGCAGTGTGTGAATATGCTAAAATCATAAATCAACAGCATTGTCAAAATGTAAAAAAAAAAATATAATTGAATTGGCAAGACTCTTGACTCTAGGTGTAATGAAATGAAGAAATGAATTGAGTCAGGTGAAAAACAAATGATGTGACATGAAAATGTAGGAGGACAAGAAGCTGATCATGTGCACCAGTCATTTCACATAGGAAAACTGCTAGTGACTTAACCTGCTACTTAGCTTATACTGGTCTTTAAACATTCTTTCAGTTGTAACCCCAACCTTGTGTCATTATTGTGGCACCATTTCGTTTTACACAACAGAATGTTCTTGCTGATTTTTTACTGATTATATAATTTAAAGTACCGCAAATCGAAGTGTAAGTTAGGCTTCTTATGTATAAGTTTCCACACACTCATTGGGATACAAAGGATTTTCTTTAAATTATGTTTTTTTTTTAAATATATTTTCCTATAAATCCCTTCCCATCTATTTTGATAAATGTGGCCCAATGTTCCTACCAAACATGAGGTTACTCATAGCAACAAATTTATATGACATACTTGCTGTCTAAGCTGTTTTTATTTTCTTTACACATACTTTATCCATTATACATTATATTTTCACAATAGGATGAGAATAATAATGTGGAATAAACTTGGTGGGTAAATTTTAGAATATGCCATAATTTTATTTGTTTATTAGATTTGTATAATGTAGATGTATATTCGGGGGGGGGAGGAAATAATGTTGTATGATACTGTACCAGAAACAGAAACCGGTTCATAAAGGATGAAGTTTTGGCGAGTCATGCATTTAATGATGGACTGAATATGAGCAGTTATCCATGAAATTAATCATAACATTTTCAGAGCCTCTTAGCAAGTCTTTCCAAAAGCCACTGGAAAGAAAATGAGACTTTTTTTCCCTTTCAGCCAATATCTCCAAGGATTCATTATAGTAATGGTTTGATGTGCAATTGAGTCTGGCAGGTTTATCTTCTCATCTTTATTTTGCACCTTTTCCAGAAGTGTAGTCTTGATTATTCCATGAGCAGGACAGTTTGCCATGAGACCGGATTTATGTCAAATATTTTAAAGGCGAAACAAAAAATGTTAGAGCTATGAATGTAGAGTAGACTTTAAAGAAGCATTTTTTTTAATTATGTGATTTATTTATTTATTTTTACTTGAAACATTTAACCACATTAAGAAACGAATTATTCAACCACTGCTATACTCACGACTATTTATTACACTGCTAACAGGGTACTTTTGAGAGCTTAAAAATTTTTCTGTGTCCATCTCTAAACACTTTCATTTCATGCTTTATTGCATTATTTTCCATTCTGTTCATTACTCTTTAATAGTGTTAGCTACTGCTTGTTTGGTTTTATCACTTTTTTTTTTCCCTGTAGGCTGCCAGAAACACAATCAGCAAGAATAAAAATATGCCTTGAGAGATGTGCATAAGTGCACAGGACATAAATGCTAACGATTGAAATGAACTTTATATAAATTCTTTGCAACAATATTTTCTGTTTAAGGGTTAAGCAATGCCTTGTATTATACAGTATGGGGCATCTTTCGGATGATTTCTGTTTCTTTTCTTATTTTCCATATTCTTTTGTTTTACTTGACATGCTAAACCACTGAATGCGCTTTTTTTAAATGTCTTTAAAGATGACCTGCTCGTGATGCTTTTCTGCTGACCACAGTTACCAAGATTTATTATTTGAGCTACTGCTACACACTGAATATTTGTTGTAGTTGTGGTTGTTGTTTTCTATTCTGTATAAACTTTATAAACTGTTCTATGTAGAATAACCCTTTCTTCTGGCCCCTTCTTCAATTCTGATGTTTGATGTGAGGATTAAGTAGAGCTATTTTTCTGTACCTGAAAGGTTTTACTGTATGTATTTTTCTATTGGATAATGGAATTAATTAGGAGAACAGAGTTTTTTTTCTAAAGTTAATGTCTTGGGATTTACAGTACAATCATGAATTCATCCTCTTTAGATTTGGCATGTTGAATGTAGAATGTTTCTACATTCTAGACAAATCCATGTAAAATTATTTAAAATTTAGTAAGAATTGTTCCAGGCATTTATTAAGAGGTTGCGGTATGGTGGAGTCATGGTAATGGAATGGCTTGCCAATATCAGCTTTTCATTAATCAATTAAAAAACATTCAAAAACCTTGTTTTTTAAATAAATAAACAAATCTCCTAAAGCCCATAGGTTTAAAAAAAAAAATTAAAAATGTGGAAAAAATGGTCAAATTGGGATAACAAGTTCTTAGCTATTAAGCTAACTTCTTAGCTACTTTTTGTGGCCCCCCCTTGTACTTGTCTGTTAATTCTCCTTCTTCAACACACCTTGCACCTGTGTATGCATTATAGCATCCAACCCACCAAAAATAAGAAGAAGAGCCTTTTCTAACATTTCTTTACGCAATACTACAACAAAAAGATTTCCAACCACCTGATCCATCAAATTCACACCTGTCATGAGTTGTTGGTGGTCGGAAAGGCAAGGTTGTACTACAATCTGTTTCTGTGCACTGTTGCTACCTTCTCTTCACTGACCCTTTCTCAGTAGGGTCATGGTAATTAGTCAGTACAATGACTATTTACCTGAATCCTTGGTGCTAGAAAGTGATATTGTCAGCCATTTTGAATTCATGTTTTTGCAAAGAAGCTCACTTGCTGTGAAAGTACCTTTTTATTAGCACAAATGGTATCACAAGCAACCAGTTTGAGGCTTTTTATCTCATCGAAAATTACAGTAGAATTTTCTATGGAAATGGACAGATGCAATGCATACAGTAGTAGCGTCTGCCTGGACCCATGGTGACCCAGAATTGGAAGTTTGTCACATAGTGTAGCTGTTGGAGTGCTCTGCCATGACCCACACCTTGATACCTTGTTTTGTTGGTTTTGAAAGGCAGATGCTAATGGAAGACAAGTCTTCCCTAAAATTTCACCATGTTCTCATGTACAGTCACAAAGCCATCCATCTAACAGAGCCATTGAAAGTGACTGGTGACATACATTACTGTAGTTCATTATTATTATTATTATTATTGTTGTTGTTGTTGTTGTTGTTATTATTATTTTCTATACAGTAGATCATTGAAAATCAAAATCATTTCCTTGCCATGGCTTTGGAAGAATTAGTATGGAAAAGCCACTTATTTTGCCTCTAATAATCTCTCCATAATGGCAGCTGGCACTGACACATCAAAGTTTTCATTACTTTCACTGAAACAGGTGTTCACTCACTTTTGGATGGAGTTTCCTTCCTGTTTGCTCTGCCTTTAAACTTATCTTCGTTGCATATCTCCTCTATGCAAAACACCTGTAAAGGCATTGCTTTTTCAGGCAGGTCAGTCTTTCCCACTGGCATTGCAGTGGTACTGGATCTTACAGGGTGGGTGACAGTTCCTCATGTTTGAGTCATCTTGAAATCCTGCAAACTTGCTGAAATCCTCCTACTCCTTGTCCTCCTCCTCATCCTCCTCCTGTTCTTCCTCCTCAGACATGAATCTTATGCAACAAGCCTTGACCAGCAAGTCATCAGGAATGTCATAGCCTCTGTCTAAATCATTCATGTAATTGTTGTCTTTACACAGTATCTACTGCACAAGTTGTTAGACCAACAATCTTTTGTTTTCCAATAATGCATTCCCATAGTGTATTTCAATAAATCACAATTTAGTTCATCTTTCTTGTGGCATCATAAAAGGAACATACAAGCATATATTGCATTCATTCTTAAAAGGATTAGTATAGTATAAAAATAGTATGCATGATATATAATTTCTGAGAATAAGAAATATGGTTTTTTGGGTCATCTGTATGTTCTCAAGCCTTGTTATCTCTTTTATTACAGAGATTCCAATTAGAAAGGGTTCATCTGCAGGAGGTGAAGAGATCCAGCTATGAACACACCAAGAAATGTGCAGACCAACTGCTTCTCCTGGGACAGGTTACCTTATACTACATCGCACCATCATCACTTTCATATTGCCGCAGTAGTAAATTAGCAAAAGAATGGTATTTGTCCGTATTACTTACTGTGTATTTCTCCTTGAGGAAACACCATCTGTTAAATTATTATATCTCAATCCCAGTTACTGTAGACGCATAGCTCTGGTGTAATATATAAGAAGAACTGACCAGCAAACAAAGAACTGATCTGTTAACCAGAGGCGAGTTCTGTGCTTTCTATCGTATCCTGCTGCTTCATGGATTTTGACAGTTAATATGATGTTTAATATGAGTTTACCCTTCTGCCTGGGCAGGTGAGCAAAAAGGAATGAGGTGCTGTATAGTTTCTCTTTTGATAGATTTGTTCATCATCTCATTCCCTCTCTCATTACACACACACACACACACACACACCCTGCAAATTATCTCATTTACAGTCCTCTGCAGTATGGGTTTGGAAGATAGAAGGACAGACTTTTAGAGTAGTTTTCAATAGGCTAAACATAAAATGTGTATTCCCATAAATTTATTTGACAGCCAAAATAAATAGCAGGAATCTGAACATGGTTAGGTTTAAGTTTGGGTTAAAAATATATATATATATTATTATTATTTATTTATTGTCTGTGTAATTTTGACTTGCTCCTTTTACGCAGCAAACAAGAATTTCTGCAAAATTACTAAGACTATTACTGTAATTGTTTTTTTTTACTGACAGATTGTCATCATATCATTTTTGATTTTGCTCAGAATAAAGCTACACTACCTAAGTGTATCTCACATAATTTACACAGACACACAAAAATAAATGTTTCACAAATGTTGCATTTACTTTGCAGACAGACCGGGCGGTGCAGCTGCTGCTGGAGACGAGTGCCGACAACCCGAGCTACTACTGCGACTCGCTTAAAGCCTGCCTTGTGACAACTATTCCATCCTCTGGACCTTCTCAGAGCACCATTAAACTAGTAGCCACCAATATGATCGCCAGTGGAAAGCTAGCAGGTACATTGCCTGCTTTTTATTAACTTTGAGTCTTAAGGTTAATGAATTTTTTGCTCTGTGAAGCATACAGTAGTGCACCAATAGCAAAAACATCATGATGTACGCTATGCATTGTGGAAGTGTAAGCCCAGTTCCAGTAATGTCCCTATGTGTGCCATAATACACAACATTTATAGTCCCCTAGGGGTCTAGTTATCTGGGCGAAGACATTCCAGAATTATTCCGATTGAAAAGATAATGTGTTCTAAGCAGTTTAAAATACAGATATGAATAGCAGATATACTATTTTTTTCTCATGTCATAAAGCATTAGCAAGTTTAGTCCTAGTCCATGCACTATTGTGCATCCATAGTACTAGGGCTAATCTTGCTTAAGAAATAAAAAAATATATGAAGCTCACAAGACAAAGAAAGATTACATTTAATAATAGGAAACGCTGTTTTCATCCTTAGTAACTGCCTGGTCAGGGTCATGATGGTGTACAGTAAATTAAGCTACTGCTTTGTGGATTTTAAAGTAGTAAAATTGCATCTGCACACGTTTTAATTAATTTAGTGCTGCAGAATGTACTTTTGAGGTTTTTTCCAGTGTTTTATACACCCAGAAACACACAACACCAAGCCTGTTTAGGTTCAGATAGGTGAGAATAAAGGTAAGAATATTTTGAACCGCGCCACGTAGCTGGCAAAGGTATTCTCTACAGGCTCTACCCAAGAAAGAAAGAAAAAAAGTTTAAAAAGCTAAAATGCAAAAGAGAGTCTAGCTGAATGGATTTGTTCATAATTGTATACACTGCGCACCAAACGAACACAGGATACGCAAGGAAGCCATCATGCAGTTAAAAGCAAGTATATTTCTGGCCTTACACTGAGCATGTGCTTTATCTGAGCATTACGAGTCCATATCGGTACTAAAAGACAGGCAAGCAAAGGTATACTTGCATGATTTATATTGCTGTGAGAAAGTATTTTTTGGTAGACCAGCCATTCCTGGGAAGGTTCACCACTGTTCAGATTTTTTCCATTTGTAGATAATGGCTCTCCCCCTTATTTGCTGAAGTCCCAAAGTCTTAGAAATGTCTTTGTATACCTTCCCAGACTGATACATTGTATTTATATGGCATGCTTCACTTTGTCAGTCAGGTAGTTTTTTTTAAGTGATTCATTGATTCAACAGGTCTGGCAGTAATCAGGCCTGGGAGTGGCAAGTGAAATTGAGCTCAGCTTTACAAAAAATGTGGTTAATCACATTCATGATTTAGCAAGGGGTGCAATTACTTTTTAAAATAGGGCCAGGTAGGTTTTAGTAAGTAAATTTTATTAATAAATAAAATCATCATTGAAAAACAGCGTTTTTATTCACTGAGGTTATCTTTGTATACTTTTACAATTTGTTTAATGATCTCAGTCATTTAAGTGTCATTTAACTGTTATTCGTTTCACGGCACTTTATAGTCAACGATGAATGAAACTGATAAAGGAACTGCTGAACCAGGGGAATACAGAACTATACCATACTCGGATGCGCAAAAATAAGGCTTGGATTTTGACTGATAAGACTTTGCATCACACAGGATATAAAAGAAGCCAAACTAATGAAGAGCTAACACAGAGGAGGTGAGCACAATCAGGCAACAATGCCGGGATGATAAAGGGATGTCCGAAGAGATATTTAAACCAACACAAGCATGTGTCATTCTTTACCCGTACACAATGCGAGGATGGAAAATGCCCGAGCAACGGTCTATAATTTTGATAAATGTCACAGTGCACAGAAACGCCATGTACATGAAATAGGGTGTGACAAATATCTTTGCAACTCCAAATTATGACAAAGTTGCATATCTTCTGGCATGTTTGGTTTGTTAGTTCTAAAGCATCTGCTTTACAAAATAAAATTGAAAGCCATTCTGTAATGATCCGAGGTGTGCTGTGTATCCGGGACTGTTTCATTGTTTTTTTCAGACAAATTCCCAATACGAAGCACATCACACTCGTGAAATTGAAGCCGGTATTCCCTGACAATCTGTGCATCCTAAAAAATACCCTGCCTATGAAAGTGTGTGCGTGTATGTGTGTGTTTAGCATCACTCAAGACCTAACATTACCCAGTAAATAATTACAGCAACCCTCACACACGTACACACAAATATTTTTGTCAAGGCACTCACAGAGCTGTTGTTGGTAATTGATGATGCCGTTGTACTGTTTTCTGTTTCACACTCTCCCTTTCTCTGTGTCTCTGCAGAGGGCGTGCAGTTGCTGTGTTTGATTGACAAGGCAGCAGACGCCTGTCGTTATCTGCAGACATATGGCGAGTGGAACCGCGCCGCGTGGCTGGCAAAGGTATTCTCTACAGGCTCTACCCAAGAAAGAAAGTTTAAAAAGCTAAAGTGCAAAAGAGAGTCAAGCTGAATGGGTTTGTTGGTAATTTTATACACTGGTATAAATAGAACACACATAGACTGTCAGAAATGCATTTGGATCTCCTAACCCACACACACACATGCACACACACACACACACACACACACACACACAGTGACAGCCTTCCAGCCAGTAACCACGCATGCATACCAATGCTGTGTTAATTTTGTCATCTTGTGTGCCTCAGGCTATGACCTGCTGTTACGTATCACGCTGCCAAGATGATGTGAAGTTTCTCCCTGCTAAATTATTGCTGATGCAGTTTCCTTGGCATTTTGTTCCTTAAACATGTGCAGTTATGTTAACACAAATATGACATGCACAAAATACAAGTAGCACATATTTTTGATACATTTCACTTGGTGCTTGTGCGTACTGTAGGTATTGTGTAGTGTAAAGTAAATGCTGTACTGGAGTAGAACAAGGTTATATTCAAAATGATTTCTACACCTATTACACAATATTTTCTGATCCATGATACGTTCACACTTTATTAGGAACAGTTTACACCGTTCCTTTATGTGCAATCATTTGACAATGACACAATGCATTAAAAAATTCAGCTACAACCAGATCAGATGCTTCAGGTAATGTTTTCTTGAAAAATCTGATGGTTTAAAAACATTTTTATAAAATCTGGCATGTTCATTAGTGGCTCACCAAAACTGGGTAGTTAAAGCCTGGAAAAATCCAGGCAATGTTTTTTTTTTTTTCAAACCTCAGTCATCTAGTTTCAGTGAGTCTGTGCCCAGCATAGCCTCTGGTGCCTGTTCTTGGCTGACAAAATGTGATGTGGTCTTGTAGCAAATGCTTTTCTGCTCACCACAGTCATAAAGAGCGGGTATTTGAGTTCAAATTCAAATTTTTATTTGTCTGGTACACAAACATATGATGCAGTTAAATGCTTATATTACTGTTCATGACCTTAAAAGGGAGGATAGGATAGAATAGAAAGATAAAAAGATTCACTACAGTATCTATTTAAACAAAAGATAAATTCCAATAAAAATCAAATAAAAATAAAAAATAATGTAACTTTATCTACAAAATTGCCTTCCAAACGGGTCCTTTCAAAGCATTTCATCCCGCAGAACATCCTCACCGGACTTACGCACACACACACACACACACACACACACACACACACACACACACACACACACACACACACACACAGCATTCTGTCTGAATTCTAGACCTTGTTGTGAGTGAAAATCATGAGAATTTAAACATTTAAAAAAACTATTCAAACCAGCACATCTGGCACCAACAACCATGCCATGGATAAAGTCCCTCAGATTAGGGTGATATCTGATATTATATTAGATATGAAGTTCTTGATAAATCTAATGATAAAATCTCTTGATCTGTATCTGTGTAATTTTATTCACTGCACTGCTGGCTCATGATTGGCTGCTCGGATGAATGAGCAGATGTGCAGGCGTTCCTACGTAATAAGGTTGGCAGTGAGTGTACAGGGTGCCTGAAAAGTCAGGAGCCAATGTTAAGAACATTGTGTGTTAATGCCACACTGTGGCTGAGAAAATGCATAGAGGATAGGGTTTAACGTGTAGAGCATGCATTATGGTGTAAATAAATACATAATTAAGTATAATCCGGACACCAGGGTGTCTGTATATTATATCAAGCCACACATAATCTGCAAAATTCTATAGGAACAATACTGAGGGGCCAAACACTCTTTCTTAAACTTTTCCTTCAATTGGTGTTTTGTTTGATGTGATGAGGTGAAGAGCACTGTGTAACACCTTCAAAAGGTCAAACCATAGGTTTTTAAGTCAAGATCTAGTGACTGTGAAAGCATGCGATTTAATTCGCTTTCAAACTTCTCAAACCTTTCAGAGGTCATCCTGGAAGAGACCTTTTCCATCAGGATAGAAATCTTAGGATTTTAGGTCATCTTACGATAAAGGTCATTAGTCAGAATAACTTTGTATTGATTTTTTTTAGTGATGCTTTCCTGCAAGGGCACAAGTTATAAGGACTGAAACTATGCCAGCGAATCATGTACTAATTTATCACCTGTCTATATAGCTAGGTTCCAACTTGCATGATTTTCACTGTAAATCTCTTAATTCACAAACCATAATGAATTGTGGGTAGTCATATGGCAAGATAATAGATTATCGGGATGTTGGGATGACCTGCAGTGATCACTGGTAGCTTAGCTACAAATATGTGAAACATGCAAGATTGATGCTGATATACAACTTTTAATAACTGTTAGGTCTGCCGTAGGTCCACGGTATGTTTTATAGGCTGATTTGTTGTCAATTGCGGCCTTTGTAGTCAATCAAAGGCAGTTATAGCCAGCCATAGGGATAGCTCGGGTCGTGGCAAACAAGAAGTAAACACCAAAGCAACGCGTAAGTCAAAAGAAAAGACCCTTGCAAAACCATGCAGCACCCAGGGGTCTGCATGACACAATGGAAACAGATTCAGTATGCTACAGATTGCTACCACAGGATTAAATGAGCACCAGGATTGTGGCATTGTATCATTTCGTTTGCTACTGTTGGTTTCTTCTTTAGGGAGCGCCCTGTAGCACATTGTAGACCTGTCCATAATAAATCATTATCATACTTATAATACAATTAGTATTTTACTAATAATATTAGAGCATGCTGGAGCCACGGAAAGTCACAATTTAAGACCATTTTTAGGGATTTGTAGTGAAAAATATAAAATATGGAACCAGCACTGATTTAAGAACTGTGACCTGTGGTCAGTGGTGGATTTATATATGGCCAACATGGACAGCCACCTGTCTGCCATCTTGTCAGGGGCCGCACAGTGTGCACAGGGAAAAAACAAAAATAACAATTCAGAATGATGATATCTTATGTGTGATTGTTTTATCACTCTTTTACACATCAACATTTTTAATATCACTTTGTGGATCAATTAACCTTTTTGGTATCCTGATTCTAGTTCGTGAGTGAGGCAGGGTGTTGCACTAGAAACGTGGTTCATTATCAGACAGGCAATGAGGTGCACATCACCTTAGGTCTCCAAACTGCCGGGGGTAGGGAGCTCTCATCTGACTCTGTACAACAAATTACCAATAATTTACTACCCTACAAAATGCTACCAAATAAACCACAGTTCATTCATGATACTGTGAATATATACTGTGCTGTATAGTTTCACAGGCGTATATAATTCCTCTGTTTGGTGGGAAATCATTCAGAAAAATATGGGCTATCCCCGGTCTGCACTCCCCTGAGATGAAATAGTTTAGTCTTGACTCCTAATTGGGGGTGGGTCATGTGTTAATGCTCACTAAATCTGGTCAAAGCCATTAGGTATCCAGAAAAAAAGGAAAAATGGGCAAAAGATAAACTTATGCAGCTGTGTTATCTCTTTATGAGTATAATATGACGTGTAATAAAACAGGTTAGTAAAATAATTAAGTCGAAAGTT
This sequence comes from Dinotopterus cunningtoni, assembly GCA_028565755.1. NCBI lineage: Eukaryota > Metazoa > Chordata > Actinopteri > Siluriformes > Clariidae > Dinotopterus > Dinotopterus cunningtoni. Next base: position 6,727,478 of record JAOTRS010000039.1, read on the forward strand.
TTTTTTTTTTTTTTTTGCCAGGCTGCTGTAGGGAGTTTGCCCAGGGTGCCATACACACTGGAACAACCACTGCCTGTGGTAGTTCTTTTGCATTTTTTTTATTTCTTTTTTTATTTGCAGCATGCCGAATAAAAAGCAAGAACGGATTATAAATGTTATTCAGGTTTTCTAAGTGTTCTGGTGCCGACAGCTCAGGTCATGTTTTCTGTTCTCTTTTTTCCCTATTTTTTTTAGGGCTGAATAGCTTGAGTAAAAAAGCAAGGCCCTCTATGTTGAGAGCTGTGGGCTACAATTTCAATCCTGCTTTGAGCTCATTTTGACCTGGGATTTGTCTGTATCTGTTAGACAGTTTTTTTTTTTTCTTTGTAGATGATAACCATGGAAAAGACCATTGGGGCACATATATGCACTGCATCATTTGCTCTAAGGCGTATTTTATTGTGCGAATTACAGTCTGTTTCTGTTTCAGTCTTTTTTTTTTTTTTTTACTTATCTGCAGCACCATTTGAATACAGTGCCTTGCAAAAGTATTTATAACCCATGAACTTTTCTACATTTTGTCACATTGCAACCACATATTTATTTGTAAAAAAAAAAAAAAAAATTCAAAACCATTTATCATTTGCCTTCCACAATTATGTGCCACTTAGCATTGTTCTATCACATAAAACCCCAATAAAGTACATTTGGGGTACATTAGTGGACATTAACTGGTGTGTAAATATCTCTGGCTACACATTAAAGCAGTGTTAGAATGAAAACCACAGAGCAGCCATGCAACCACCTACAAATAGCAATGTCTTATGGCTAAATATCAGTACTCACTAGTAATTCTGATGATTCCTAATTCGTGATCCTGTGCGAGTGAAACACATTGTCCAAGTGTCATTTCTCCCATGAGTAATCATCCATTTCCTGTTGTGTTGCAAGTTAATGCTCTCTTATATGCAGACAGGCTCATGTCTGTTTTTGCAGCACACTTCAGTTTTTATGCTTCAGAAAGCACACTTTTTAAAGCTCAATCTAGTTCAGATTTAACATATTGACACCAAAACCTCAAAATCATATTGAAAGCTTAAGTGGACTACATTTATTCTGTTTATACATGAATTTGCAACCTGCTGTAAATTGTGAACTATTTTTCAAAACTACATTAAAAATACACGAAGGTCTGGCTCTTTGGAAGCAAAAAATGATGAAATGTGGGGTGACTCAAGACTTTGCACAGTACTGTATGTTGTATTAGGTTTCATACTTAAAAAAAAAAGAGAAATATAGGTAGGTCAAGGTAACAGTGCTTCCATGCTAACTCTAAGCCTGCATCTCTCTCTCACTGTCTCTTCCCCCAGGTGCGTCTGAACCCGACCGAAGCCTCGGACGTGCTGAAGCGCTGGGCTGAGTACCTTTGCTCTCCTCAGGTCAACCAGAAGTCCAAAGCTATCCTGGTCCTCCTATCGCTTGGCTGCTTCCAGAAAGTGGGCGAGATGCTCCACAGGTCTGCAGGAGATTTTCATGCATTTGTTCTTTTTTTTTTTTTGGAATATAGTTCAAGCATCTAGCTAGAAAGGCCTATGTTTTAACGAGCTAAACAGAAACAAGAATAAGAACAAGAAGTGAATTTAGTGCAGTCAAACTGACGAAAAAGTCAACCGGATTGTTTGTTTACAAGTCTGTGAGACAAGAGTGGGTGTTGTAATAACCTGTAATGGTGTCATGCCATGTCAAGTAACAACAGGCGACCACGAGCAAGCGGAGACAGCAGAGCAGGAGTGCTGAGTGTGTTTGCGTATTGATAAGTGCTCTCAGTCCAAAATACCACTCTCTCACTCTCTTCCTCTCTGGTTTGTTCTTCCTAGAAATGTTTCATTCATTCATTTTTACTTATTCCCACAAATGACTAAAGGACCTCATTTAGAATTGTGTGGGTCCAGTTCTCTCTTTTTTTGCCGTGTATATACAAGAGAATATGTTATATATGGGAAAACCATTTTTACAATCAAGACAGAACACAGATGAGCCTTTGAGGGTTAAATGTTTTGCTCTTTCAAAAGCGGAAGATTGGAGGTGCTGGGGCTTGTGTTAATAGCCCAGTGTCTTAAAAACAGAATTATGATATGCACATACTGTATGATAGCACATGATATGCATTTTAGTGTTAAAAAATGTATTTTCATCCAAGAGTAAGAAAATGTAGACTGTCTGACTGCCTTAAGCTTTAATTATGACACCAAATCATATAATCCTTGGCAAAAAGTATGGCATCATTTAGGGCTGGGCGATTAATCGAAAAGTAATCGAAATATAGATAGTAGATAGTGTGTGTTTCCTTCAATTATTTTAAAATCAAGTAATGTACCCTTCATTCAAAAATCTCTCACTTGTAATATGTGAGCATATTTACTGTACAAAACCTGTCAGTGAACTATGAGGGCAAAAAAATAAATAAATAAATAAAATAATTGTTCATCAATCGTAATCGAGTTAAAATGTTCAATTAATCGAGATTTTGATTTTAGGCCAAATCGCCCAGCCCTAGTATCAACCCTCTTGGAAAATGTACATTCAATTGTTTAATTGTGTAGAAAAAAAAACAAATCACAGACATGCCAAAAAACTATTTTCATTTAACATTCCAACCTTCTGTCTTCAAGACACACTTAAAAACACAATAAAAAGAAAACTGTAGTCAGTTGCACCTGTTTTTGCAGATCAAGCAGAGAAAAAAATGTGGAATCACTAAATTCTGAGGAAAATTCTTTGCAGTTCTAAACCAGACACCTGCATCAGATTACTGTACATCTGCTAATTAGTCTGCAGTTAAAAAGAGTGCTTGCTCACCTTGGTGAGTTGTTGCACCAAGCAGATTGACATAAATCATGGCTCCAACACGAGAGAGACAAAGGAGAGGATTATAAAACTTCTTCAAGTAGATAAATTATAATGGACTTCTGCAAATAATGGTTGTTGTTCCCAGTCATCTGCGGTGATGGTGAAACTTTTGTTTGGTGCCGTTCCAATGAAATGTTTTCTTCAGGCAAAGAAAACTGCCTGAAGAAAACATCCAATGTTGTTGTATGTCAGGTAGTCATTACATTCTTAATAAATGAAAAAGTTTATTTTGAGATTTTGGACATTTTCCTTATTCCATTAATTGAAAGGATGTTTGGTGATGATGATATCATTTTTGCAGGAAGATAATAAATCCTGCCATATATATTAGGGCAAAAGCTGTGAAAATGTTCCTTCGAGACTTCAAGGCATATACAGTAATATCACTGGCACGGCCTGCATATACTGTAGTTCAAACTCCAATCCAATTAAAAATCTATGGTAAAAATTAAAGAAAATGGTCCATGACAAGGCTCCAACCCGCAAAGCTGATCTGGCAACTGCAATAAGAGAAAGTTGGAGACTGATTGATGAAGAATACTGTCGATAGTTACTGTAACTCCATGCCTCTAAGAAGCTGAGAAGCACCCAGCCAGAGGTGGTCTAACAAAGTACTAGTGGTCTACTGTAGTGTTTTTGTTTCATGATTCCATCATATTTTTACCAGAATTTCCTCTGCTTCATCTGCAAAAACTGTTGCAACTGACTACAGTTACAGTTTTTTTTAAAGCCAGAAGGTTGAAATGTTAAATGTAGTTCTGGAATATGATCAGCTCATCATGGATGGGAAAAAAAATCAATTGATGCCCTATATTGGTCATTCATTAAATTCAAGTAGTCAGCTGACTTCATTTTAATGCCATATAGTGCAATGAGTCTAGACCTGACCAACTGAAGCAAACCTAGATCATAACTTCCTTTCTTACCCTGATGAACTTTTTCCATTGCTCCAAAGTCCGATCTTTATGCTCCCTAGAAAACTGAAGCCCTTTTTTTTTTTTTTTTTTTTTTAGATTAGTTCAACTAATAAGTGTTTTTTATGGCCAAAGACCTGTTTAATCTCAATCCTGTCAGTTCTCATAACAATGTGTGCATGGGGAAATGCTTTTACTTTCACTATTAAACATAGGTTTTTAATGTTTATTTATTTAAATTTTTTTACAATGCAACCTAATTAAGTGTTTAAGTGACGTCATTCAGCATTTTTTCCAATCACATTTCTTCCACAAAGTTGATGGTTTAGCACTATTATTGCAGGAATTAATAATGCATTAAATTGTTTATCCCAATTTCAGTCATTTCAAATAGTTGTACTTTTTGGCATTCTGAAATCGAAAATTTTTGTTTGTTTGTTTGTTTTTGAATGAAGTTGTCAGATTAATTTAAAAAGCTAACCGATTTCTGTCTGTCTATCTTGTGTTCCCTTGTCAGTATGAGGTATTTTGACCGGGCTGCTCTCTTCATTGAAGCCTGTCTGAGATATGGTGTGATGGAGGCTAACGACACCACTAATATCCTTCTTTACAAAGACTGCTGATTTAAATATGTGTGATGAATATACAGTAGCGTTATGATAAACGGTTCCAGGTACAGATTGTAATTATGAAACCAACGAGAATCCTCGGCTGGATTCTTTTATCCAGAACCTGCTTTTTCCCCGTTAAATGCTTATTACAATCCTCAGCCTATTGTACAGATGTAAAAATGTGCCAAAGCAATTACACGTGTTCCTGTTTGTTTGCTCCATGTTGCCTTTTTCTTTCACACACAGGCCAAAAAAAACCCTGTCTAGGTTATTCAGTACAACATCATGAATTGCTCCTTATAAAGGAGTGCATTATAAAATCAGTTCAAAGGCTTTGTTTAGCACCTACGTGTTTACAAAGCCAAAGAAAACTGTACATGCATGGTGTTTTGGGAGATTTGACAGGGCAATTTGGCTAGTGGGTGGTTTTAGTTAAATTGCTCCCTTCAACGCTTTTGCGTCATAAGTGTTGTCAGGAAAGGAAAAGGAAATGTTCATTTTCACCAATCCCTAGGCATATTTGCTCTTGATTTTTTTTTTCATTTAGTTTCGAAAGACAATATGTTTAAGTAAAGCATTTCAATATCTCTAAAAATGTACATTTCTCCATATACCACACATTTCATGTTTTTTCACCCAAATTGATTTTCAAACATTTCCTTAACTCTTCAGTTTTTTACATAAGCTAATAGGGGGAGCATTTTCCTCCTATGCCACGCTTCTTCGCTCTGTTGGATTGAGAGAGGGAGCAGCGCTGTGGGCCTCCAAGGCTGGAGGAGCAGGAGAGGAGCTCCTGGAGGAGTTGTTCCAGAACGAAGGAACAGGATCGGGATCAGATCTCACACCTGGCGAGGAGGAAAAGAAAAGCAGCCCGGGTGTCGCTGAATCCCTCTAGAGGAGACGCGAGGAAAGAACAGGGTGTAGGGTTTTTAGTGAAGAATGTATGTTCATGTGTACTGTGTGTGTGTGTGTGTGTGTGTGTGTGTGTGTGTGTGTGCGCGCGCGCGCGTATTGTGTGAGTTCTATCGTACGCACCTATAAAAAAAGCATGCACTCTGTCCTTGGGTTTGTTTACCCTCTTTGCATTGAGGGGTCATGTTGCCCACTACCTTGACTCACACACACATGTATACTAAGACAGTGAAAACATTCAATATATATTTTTAATCAGCTACATCAATAACAGTAACCAAATGCAATATGCTGTTTCAGACATTCCAAATTTGCCTTTTTTTGCACTTTTTATTTTGACCAAACAATTCACTTGAAGTAACTCAGAAATGAAGTATGTATTGGAAAACAACAACTCATGACTGGAGTGTCTTTATTCCATAGTGATTTGCCAACAATTCCAGTTTTTTGTTCTAATGAACATGTTAGCATTTTGATTGTTGCAATCAAATTGGTGCATTTGATGTCATGGAACCTAAACAAGTCCCTGGTATTACTTACGTACTTTATAGAAGGTACATAACAGTACATACTCCTTCACCAGCCCTTTTTCCCCTCTCACGTGAAGTTATTATATTGGTTAAATATCCAGTTTGATAGAAAGTGATACAAATCTTTTATTATGAGTTGTTAGAGGAAATTAATAAACACCTTCCTTCCACCTCACATTCACTGAGTTTATTCAGTCACTCAATGTCTGAAATGTAAAAAAAACATAATATTTAAGAATGAAATGTCTTGGGAATTAACATTTCTTATCTTTTTTAAATTTAAGGAGAGAGATGTGACTTGCATTAAGCAAGATTTAACTAAACATTTCGAATCAGCTCCAGAATGAGGTACTATATACTGTATAGAAAGAGTGGGACCAAATTGAAAAGTTAAAAAAAATGTGTGTGAAAAAAAAGAGAGAGAGAGGACCAGTATTTTATTCATTATGAATATTAAATGAGGGCATAATTCTTAGTGCGGTTTGGGGCAATCTTAGTGCTGTAGTCATGTCTATTTGTGCTGTCTGTGTTTCTTTAATCAGAGAGGAAAGAAACATACATAGTGTCATTTCTCAAAGCACACCTCCTTTTTTTTTAATGCTATTTAGTCAATTTCTTTGAATAAACAGTACATATAGACCCTTGCTGTTCTTCACCTTGTTCTCTGTACTAAAATTCTGTGGTCCAGAAACACTGGGAAAAAAAATACTGTCTCTAAATATTGTTATATACGGTGATGTTTCTTGTGAATTTGTGCATGCTTTGTCATTGTCAGATGAATAAATGTGTATAAGCAAAGCAATAAGTGTTCATAGAATGTTCGTGTATCAGCTTGATTTTCTTGAAGTCATCTGGCATTCATTGCTGTCACATTTTAGTTCTACAACTCCTCCAAAACTGTTTATTAGTAAGAGTAAATGTTTCAAATAACACCACAATTTTCATGTAGAGCATTAAAAAACATAGCACACTCAGTGAGCAAGTGACATGTTTTCTCTGGGAGAGTCATTTTTACATTTAAAATCATGTATATTTAATGAGAATTGTAATCCTATTATGGAAGAGCATTAGAGAAAATTAGTTTAGAATTCTAAATTAGTTTAGAATTTTTTTTCCACAGGATTCTGACTTTCTTTCTTTATTTTTAATGGTTATACAGTACTTTAGTTGTACGTATATACGTAAAGAACGGGCGGAAAGAAGTGAGGGTTGCTCGTGCTGGTCCAGGCAGCGTCCAGCTGGCAGAGGGGTACTCGGCTGGCAAACGTTGGCAGTGACAGAGCAGCAGAGTGTGTTGACATGGGCAGTGGCTCCTGTCAGACCATCAACGCAGCTTTACAGACAATGTCAGCCTGTCCGTGGTTTCTCGTGGATGGTTTTAACTTGACAGATGTGAAAGGGGCTGCAGCAGCTCGTGCAGGTCTTTGCTCCGATTCATTCAACACAGCGCACAAACAGTGAAATTCTGCGCTTAGCTCACAGCCCTGCTCAATAGACAGAAGAGAGGCACTGCTGAAGCTGTGGCCTCAAGCTGAGGTGCGTGGTAAAGGTTCAATCCACTATTTTAACAAGTTCACATGATAGAGCTCAATGCCTTTGCACTTACCCAACTGTTTGCAGACTAATTCACTGACCCAACTTTCTCCAAGACAGTGAACGTTTCTTACCAACGGTCCACGTCTAGCAGACCTCGCGACCATCGGCCAAATAGAAGCTCAAATGGCATGAAGCCAGTGAAGGCATGCGCCGTCTTGTTGTTGAATGCTCTCGTGTCCTAGATATTCCTCTGGAGACCTTTGTGGGCTTGGTTCCGGTCCGCATCCTCCACCAGTTCTTCACCGGTTTGACAAGCGGAGAGAAAACACAAAACAAATTCCACCAACATGAACTGGCTTTATTCAAGCACAACTCTCAGCAGCAAAATTAAACGTACGCAGTCATAGGTGAATTAGGCTATGTAGCAGAACAGTGGTTTCGATGGTGCCCAATTAAGTGCTACAGTACATGTCGTAGCTCAGTGACTGCAGTGTCCTCTTGGTTGCAACAAGGCAGGCAGAGACAGCGGAGCGCATGCGTGAGCAAGGGGCAGGCAGCTTCCTTCTTGGTGAAGTTTGCGGAGTCTGCGAAGACAGAGAATGCATATACAGATGATACTCGAAAAATGAGAATATCGTGCAAAAGTTCATTTTTTTCAGTAATGCAACTTAAAAGGTGGTTATGATGGCTTACAGCTCATGAAAACCCCAAATCCACAATCTCAGAAAATTAGAACATTGTGAAAAAGTTCAATATTCTAGGCTCAAAATGTCCCACTCTAATCAGCTAATTAAGCCATAACACCTGCAAAGGGTTCCTGAGCCTTTAAATGGTCTCTCAGTCTGGTTCAGTAGAAAGCACAATCATGGGAAAGACTGCTGACCTGACAGTTGTGCAGAAAACCATCATTGGCATCCTCCATAAGGAGGGAAAGCCTTAAAAGGTAATTGCAAAAGAATTTGGATGTTCCCAGAGTGCTACTGTATATCGAAGCACATTAATAGAAATTTATGTGGAAGAGAAAAGTGTGCAAGACAAAGATGCACAAGCAGCAGGGATGACCGCAGCCTGGAGAGGGTTGTCCGGGAAAGGCCGTTCAAAAGTGTTGGGGACTTTCACAAGAAGTGGACTGAGGCTGGAGTCGGTGCATCAAGAGCCACCACACACAGACGGATCCTGGACATGGGCTTCAAATGTCGAATTCCTCTTGTCAAGCCGCTCCTGAACAACAAACAACGTCAGAAGCGTCTTATCTGGGCTAATTAAAAAAAGAACTGGTCTGTTGCTCAGTGGTCCAGAGTCCTCTTTTCTGATGAGAGCAACTTTTGCATCTCATTTGGAAACAAAGACCCCAGAGTCTGGAGGAAGAATGGAAAGGCACAGTCTGTGTTAATTTGGGGAGCCATGTCATCTGCTGGTGTTGGTCCACTGTGCTTCATTAAGTCCAGGGTCAATGCAGCCATCTACCAGGAGACTTTGGAGCACTTCATGCTTCCTTTCGCAGACAAGCTTTATGGGGACGCTGACTTCATTTTCCAGCAGGACTTGGCACCTGCCCACACTGCCAAAAGCACCATAACCTGGTTCAATGACCGTGGGATTACTGTGCTTGATTGGGCAGTAAACGCGCCTGACCTGAACCCCATAGAGAATCTATGGGGCACTGCCAAGAGAAAGATGAGAGACATGAGACTGAACAATGCAGAAGAGCTGAAGGCCGCTATTGAAGCATTCTGGTCTTCCATGACACCTTAGCTTTAGCCACAGGCTTTAACTGCTGCAAAAGGGGCCCAAACCAAGTACTGAGTACATATGCATACTTATACTTTTCAATGGTCCGATATGTTCTATGTACAATCCTTGTTTTATTGATTGCATGTAATAATCTAATTTTTTGAGATTGTGGATTTGGGGTTTTCATGAGCTGTAAGCCATAATCATCTCAATTATGACAAATCACGGCTTGAACTATCTTGCTTTGCATGTAATCAGTCTATCTCATATATTAGTTTCACCTTTTAAGTTGGATTACTGAAATAAATAAACTTTTGCACGATATTCCAATTTTTTAAAAACCATTTTACAAATGTTTTTCACAATTCCTGACATTTACCCCCCGGGAAGCATTCCCTGTCTATTTCAAAAAGTGAAATGTCACAATAATAGTATTACTCACATTCCCAGTGGGGCAGATGTTTACATACACCTAGTAAATATTTAGTAGCATTGCCTTTTAACTGTTTAATTTGGGTCAGACTTTCCAGGTAACCTTGAACAAGCTTTGTTCAGTTAGTTTTTGAAGGTTTATCCCATTCCTCCGGTTTGTATGCCTCATTTTTTTAGTTCTAACCATAAATTTTATATTCAATTGAGGTCAGGGCCACTTCAATACCTGGACATATAGACATTTTGCCCCAGTGTTAAAATGGGCATGGGGCCTTCGCCCATTTGGAAGACCTACTGTATTTGTGACCAAGCTTTAACTTCATGGCTGATGTCTTGAGATGTTGCCTCAATATATCAATATATCCACATAATCTTCCTGCCATTTATGCTCTCTATTTTGTAAAGTGCACCAGTCCCTCCTGCAACAAAGCATTCCTACAACATGATGCTGCCAACCCCTATCTTTCATAGGTAGGGTTAGGGTTGGAACACCATGTTCATGAGCTTGCAGCTTTTTCCTCCAAACGATGATGGTCATCAATACTTCATCTTTTCTTTCATCACATCAGAGGACATTTTTCTAAAAAGAAAGATTTTTGTCATTGTACAGACTGTAGTCTGTCTTTTTTTGCTTATTTTGTTTTGGAGCAAAAGATGCTTCCTTCCTTGCTGAGCAGCCTTTTAGGTTGCATGGATGTTGGTCTTGATTTGCTGTGGATATAGATACCTTTGTACCTTTTTTGTTGTTCTTGGATTTCTTAGTTATTTTGTTCCATATTCCCATCCTGTGTGGTTTGATGACTGTGTGGTCTGAGGTTTTGGCAGATTTCTTTAGATTTTCCAATGATGTAAAAAACTAATTTAAAAAACCATCAATACATCAAAAATACATCAAAAATACACCTCCAACTGACTCAAATGCTGTCAAAAGCTATAATATCATTTTCAGGAATTTCCAAGCTGTTTAAAGACACAGTCAACTCAATGTATGTAAACTTCTGAACCACCGGAAATGCTCTGCCCAACTTTTCTACTTTAAACTGTGAGGTTTAATTAGTTAATATCTCTATTATCTAGGTTACATGTACTTAACTAGTATGAAGTACTTACGTATGAAAGGGTGTATATATCAGTGATTTAATAACAAGTAAGGATGCACAAAACCAGTTTAAAACATGTCCTTAAGTGGTTTATTATGTTTATAATATGATACAAATTTAATAACCAAATTCTTCTGCCTTGCAAAACAATGTGTTAACAGTAAGCCCTGGTTGCTAAGCAACATAATGGATGAATTCCATTGTATTATTTGGACAAAATTCCGGGTTTTCTAAAGTGTTATGTTTAAAACCTAGCACATTAATTTGGTCTGTCAGAATTCAATAAGTGATGTAGTCAATACTTACACTAAGGGTTTTTCAAGGGTTCAGCTGAAAGACTGCAAGGTGTGAGGTTTACATGATATGTTGGTGTGATTTAACTCTTAAAGCATTCAACTTCTATGAAACATACAGTACTACATCCAAGACATGGCACCGGTCAAAAACCATCTACAATGCAACACAAATCTCAAATCACAATACTCGGTTACCATCAATAACTCATGTAACTGTGCAGAAGCTGCTATGACCACAAGAGGTCAGTGGTGTAAAACTGTCTTGAATGGAGAAAGATAATGGCCACTTCTAGAGGGTGTAGTGCATGGTGCGTTTAAGTGTAGTTAAGATCCAGCCATGCTCTATAGCATGTATAAAAATGCTAAGCATGCTCAGTTAACCTTGTAGAGGAGAGGTAAAGATACAATCAAATTTGAAATAAAATTCATTATTTGGGCTGTAAACGTTCTCAAATATCTTAACCGGCCACTTCATTAGGTACAACTGTTCGATTGATAGAGTCACATGGCAGCAAGTCTACTGTATGCATTTAGGCATGTAGACATGGTCAAGACGATCTGTGAAATGGCAAAGAAAGTTGATTTAAGCGACTTTGAATGTGGCATGGTTGTTTGTGCTAGACGTGTGAAGTTGCTTATCTACTGGGATTTTCACACACAATCATCAAAGGTTTATAGAGAATGGTCTAAAAAAATAAAATATCCATTGGGCAGCAGTTCTCTGGATAAAAATGCCTTGTTGATGCCAGAGGTCAGAGCAGAATGGCCAGCTGTTATAAACGCAAAAATTCGCATGGACTCACAAATATTAAACAATAGAAAATAGAGAAAACATAGCCTGGTCTGATAACTCTCGATTTCTGCTGCAACATTTGGATGGTAGGGTCACAATCAAAAATCCATAAAGCCTTGTTCGGGCTGGTGGTGTAATGGTGGGGGGGATATTTACTTAGGATAATTTGGGCCCCTTGGTATCAATTTAGCATTGTTTAAATGACACAGCCTACATGAGTATTTGTTGCTGCTCTTGTCCATCCCTTTATGACCACAGGATAACACGCCAGGTCAGAAAGTTCAAATCATCTCAAACTGGATTCATAAACATTACAAATGAGTTCACACTACTCAAATGGCGGAACAGGAGGATGTGCTTTGAAGGCAAACGTGGGTCCAACCAATTATTTGCAAGGTGTATCTAATTAATGGTGAGTGTATATCATTCATTCATTCATTCACCTATTCAGAGGCTATCCAAGGAACTCTGGGTATGGGGCTGGACATTACTCTGAATAGGACACCAGTTCATTGCAGAGCACCATGCACACACATATTCACACACACACTCCTTTATAAAGCAGTTTAGAGTAGCTAATGCACGTAGGGGTTGGAGGGCTTAGGGATAGGAGGGCAGCAGGAGCTATGACAAAAAAACACAATGCTACTGTGCCATTCCCAACGGTATCAAACTTGTAAAACGTTCCGATTTTTGGAAAATATAAAAATTCACCTAAATCCCACCATGAGGTACAAGCACTAGGGGGATTCATTATATTATAAATGAGTATAGGTAGGTCTATATATTTGAACCTTGATGAAGTCAGGGGGTACCGGAGCTGTACTGTTACACTGGTTATACCACAGGATCCTGGAATTGAAGTGAAATCTTTGAAAACACCAGTATACTGTGGTAGACAGATAAAACAACATGCTACTTTTACACTTGGTGTACGAACCTGACTATGTATAACTATGCAAAAATTTGTACATAATAGAACAAGAAAACTGACAGTCTTACAGTGTGTTCATTAACACATTGACGCAGGTTGTTGCTGGTGAAAAACTTTTTTTTTTTTTTTTTTTCCCCACTGTTTGCCACTGTAAAGTTCCAAAACACATAATTGGAGGAAATAATGGAATATACTGTGTTCTAATTTAATTAGTAATTAGTAAATTAAGTAGACTGCCCAGACCCATTACAGTGTAATTAAATTTTTTTATTCCTAAAAATATGTTT
>JAOTRS010000039.1:6820280-6843854 GCA_028565755.1 Dinotopterus cunningtoni
ACCCAAAACTATATACCATGTATTTTTTTATCCTTTAAGAATAACTGCATGGGCTTTCATTTGATAACTGTGTTATCAATATAAAAAACGGAATGTGAAAAAAAATTCTTTTAAAAATAGTAAAAAGCAGTGTAGCTGATTTTATGTCCTTTTATGTGCTAGCTGGAGATTTCCTTTTTAACAAGTTTCCTGTTTTTCTCCCTTTTAGCCTCTTGCTCATTATTATTTTGTGTGGTCCTTTTCTCAGTAATGAAGAGTCCTTGGAATGCAAAGCTGCACCGTGGAATCACTGGCCAGAACGCTGAAGAACGTCGAGAACACAAAGCAAAATAAAAGTAAAAACCAAACAAAAGGAACCGAGAGAGAGAGAGAGAGAGAGAGAGGAGACCCTTGGAAATAACCTTTCAGTCTTTCAGTCAAATAAAAAAAATATATATATTGGGTCCACAATCCCTATTTAAGAGCTTGGTAACGTTTGTGTATGTGAGTGTGTGTGTGTGTGTGTGTGTACATTTTGTGTACCATCACACTCGTACTAGTTCATCTTAAATGACAGCAGCATTGCCGGGAATCCCTGCATCCCATCCCATGCTCCGTAAGTCCAGCAGGAGCAGTGAGGGAGGGAAACGAGGCAAAAAAAAACTAGAGGAAGACAAGTTTGAGGAGTCACACATCTTCCACTGCTATTAGCATGTGCTTCGAGGAGCCTCATGTTTTTATGCCACCGTTGATGTGCTGGTATTTGGGAAGGCACGGCTCGTCCGGTAAGGGCTCGTGAGAGAACACCGAGTCGTCTCCAGACGAGCAGGAGCTGCGAGTGTCCGGGAAACACGGCGAGTACTGTTCAGTCGGAGCGCACAGGTCAATGTATTCCTACAGAAACAGAGAGAAGACGCAGTATTAAAGACTCAGAAAGGAAGAGGACACCACATCCCCATACACATCCTTATTTTATTATGAACTGAATAAGTTTCCTTCCAAAGATTTTTTCAAGATGTCAGCTATGAAAGCAAAATCCTTTTTTCACAACCTATGGGTCCAATCTAAATATTTCCAACAAGGCGAAGACTTCTGAATAACAGGAAAACCAAACCATAAAGGGCTTGGAGGTTTACAGGATAAAATAACCGTGCCGAATGAGAAAAGAACAGAATTTTGCTTCAATTCAGACTGATGGGAAATAAAAATAACAGTTTGTGTCGAGTAGGCTGCAAACATGTGTTTACAACTACAGCATGCAATGAATTAGAACACTACACACCAAAAAATCTCAAAGAAGCCAAATCTTTCATATATAATAACTTTTTTTTTTATTTGGCTTTTTTTCTGTAGTTAACTCGATCCATTTCCCCCCTTTTTGTGGCTTCAACAGAGACTTTTAAAGCAAAGGAAGAGGTTTTGGTATCTGAAGGCTAGCGTTTGGTTTGGACTCCCCTGCTTCAACACAAGGCGGCTCACATTACTAAAGACCTTCACATCTGTGAGCAGTTTGAGAGTTTTGGGGTTGGTGGTGAGAGGGGGGCGGGGGGGAGCATGCAAAAGCCACTTATTGCATTTCAAAAGTTCAAAAGAGGGGGAAAGACTGGGGTTCTTGGCACACTTTCCAGCTCCAAACTAAACCTACAAGCCCTGACAGATTTCCATCCTGTGCCATGCCGCACTCTGTCATGCGGATATGTCGGATGACAGCTCAGGATGGAAAGAATTGGGGCTGGCGCTCGGTTTGGGGAGATGTGGCCAGAAATTAAGCGATGTCGGCCCAGGGATTGAGGCCTGGAGCAAATCAGGGCTCGTGTAACTCTTGACCCTGAGCGCTGCTGTAAAACCCATGATATGATTTCTTCCTCTTTGTCTCTTGATTCTTGCTCAATGTTGGAGGCTGAAGCCAGAAACTGATAAATTCCAGGACTACAGGAAGATGTGTGAGCAGCGCTGGTGGACATGCATGAAATATGCATTGTATATATGTGTGTGTTTGTGTGTGCATGCATGCACATGTCTGTCCGCCTCACCTCTTGGCTTGCCAGCGTGAGAATACGGTCCAAATCCTCCACCAGCTGCTTGAATGTAGGCCTCTGTGAAGAGATTGCGTGCCAACAGTCTTTCATCATCATATACCTGAGAATTGATGAAAAAAGAGAGAGAAAGAGAGAGAGAGAGAGAAACTAATGAATGTTAACAGCTGACATCATGCACCATCACACAACAGCTAGACCCAAAACCATGACGCGTAATACAATCTAATAGAAACTACACTTTAATACTACATTACAGGGTGTAACACGTAACTAGTGACTTACAAAACAATTTCGAGTGAAGTAATGTCACATGTCTTATAACTGCCAAGAATTTTTTTTTTTAATTATCATTTCTGGTAATAAAACACTTCTTACAGTTACAGTTATGACACATGGAAAGTAAATTTCTTTAAGATTATTTTTCAAAGTGTATTGAGAACCAAACTGCATCGCTATCATGTGTCAGTCTATATGAGTTGACAATTGAAAGACAGAAATTAAATCTAAGACGGAAAAAGAAATTCAATCTACCTGAGAAATCGGTTTTATATAATGTAGTGCGGGATAAGAAGCTGAATAAAAGGGGACATCAAACAGAGCACAAACAAGCAACGAGCAGCCAATGGCAATATGAGGACCAGAGGTTAAGGTAGCCTGGCTTGACTACTTTGAGATATTTTTTATTAGATAAATAATTTAACTATGTCCCTTGGAATCAACGCAACACAATGACATGATGTCTGTACACACTGTATCGGTTAGTGCTCTAGACATCCATTTCTGTATGTATATTCGGATTTAAACCCAAAGTGGGCATGGTCTAAACATTAAAGATTTTTTTCTGTTAATGAACCCTACAACTCTGTCCCGGGGAACACTGGGAAACTATAGAATTAAACCCAGAGGTGGAAATGCAAGCAGGGTCAGCATGGTCTATGAATTTTAGTTCTGAAAGTTCCTCAACCTCAGCTACATCATTCAAGTTTATGATTGTTCTCAACTTTTGACTTGAAATTCTACTTTTGCCGTGATTTATTTTTTGTTGCTGTAACTGCCTATGATATTTCATAATAAATTTGGTTAGCTAAATCTAATTCAAACCACCTGACCAGGCAGCTACTAAGGATGAACGAATAAAGATAATACATTCAAGGTAAAGAAAGTTTACCTCCAGTTCACATCTATTCAGAATTATTCACTCTGATTTGGATTAATCTGTACTGCTTACACAAACGACATTCCGTATATGGTAGAGACACAGTTTTTAATTCGCATTCTATTAGTTTTAAATGGGCTAGTTACATTTACAGCACTGGGGAATAGGATACAGTTTGCAAAATTAAATATATTCTTTAGCTAGCTTAGAGTCAACAAAAAGATGTTTTTACTGCTACTATTTCTGTATAAAATGTATTAAGAAGTAACTTATGACAGTTGTTATGACAGATAACAACTAGGGGAGTAGGGGAGACATTACATACATAAGCGAGATAGATGGCTGTACCTCAAGAAGAGATGTTTAGAAGCTTGCATACAAATAGCGTTCCTGGACTAGCTTGTTATGTTCACATTTAAAGAATGTGTTGCATGTTGAGGTTTATACAAAGATTTACTAGTTGAGAATGAGCTTAAATAACATGAGTGCTAATAATAATTATTTCTATAATTATTGCTATCGGTATACTATCATAAAATATAAACTGTCATGTAGGACATGGACATGACTTACAGGTCGTTGGTGCAGTTGGCTGGTTTGTCCATACGATGTCCCTCCTTTAGGAGTTTGAAGAGCTCTTCCACAGGAATTCCGGGGTACGGTGAGCCCCCCAATGTGAAGATCTCCCACATGAGCACGCCGAACGACCATCTGACAAACAAACCATGTCGACAGAATTATTAACATGAACTTATTTATGCAATTTCTTATTAAGTCAGGTAATTAAGTCACAAAGGTTACGCTCCGTCCATTAGTGTGAAATGTAGCGAACTTTCAATTCCTGCAAAATTGGTTAATAAATACCTTTTCTTTTTCACCCTTTAACAGAACTGAGAAAGATTTAATCCTAAACATTGTTTTAAAGCACTTGAACACTATGCGAGCTGGTTACTTGAGTTATGACAGAAAAAGAGGCCCTCCTCTTAAACCAACTCACACTGGCCATATCTCAGCAACCAGACATGATATAGTAATAAACCTGGCAGCAAAACTGAGCTTATTGAACCAGGAATCTGTAAATATGCATAATTCAAATCACAAAAAATGCAACTCAATACCTGATTTGATGTGACAGGTCACATATATTCCATGACCATCATAAAGTCTTATTATTTAATCAAGCAGATCCACATTTAGATTGTTAACTGTGTTGAAGAATGAACAAAGAGTTAAGATGCATTACATATTATAGACATCAATTACAGCTTTCAGCTGCATAAACCTAAACGTGCAACTAAACGCACTTCACTCCCTGCGTCACTGACAAATACTGATCTATTCATGTCATTGAGGAACTGCAAATTTTACGAACATTAGGTAGCACTAACAAAGCAAAGACTGTAGGAGACTAAATGCAGTCTTTCTCCTGGGAGTTCCAACCCATGAGACCATGCCTGCAGCAAGTGGACACCGGCCTCAAGGGGACTAAAAGATGGCCTTTGTCCTTGTTGATCGGCCACAATGACACACACTGTTTGAGCCAAAACAAACAACAGTTTAGACCCACAGGAAACAAACCTCTGTAGGGCAGGAAGAGCACGGAAGGCATTTTTTTCTTTGCGTTACATCATCTTGGGATATAAATAGCAATATTGAAATCTAGTTAATGTCACGATGAGGAAATGTTGTTCCAACTTATCAACATACCAACAAAATATCCAATGCTAATTCGCAAGGCTTATCGAGCTCCCAGGTTAAGAATAGCATGCTTAATAAACATCTCACAACATCTCCAAGTGTACTGAACACAGAGCTAACATGTATCCGAGAACAGTACAGGTGACCCGCAACACAAAGAAGCTCTCTGATTTCCTTGACTCCCGCGACCGGCCTTTTGTTTACATCCCTATCCACTTTGTTTGTCTTCTCTTTTATCAAATGGTGTATCTTTTCACACATGTGGCTATCCATCAGCATCACTTTGTAAGCAAGAGCTAACCTCTGTGTGATCAATCAGATGAACTCGTCGGAGGGGAACCCGTTCCAAAAGGTCAGAAAAGCCTTTTGAACGTTCATGTGTTTAAATACTAAACGAGATCATTTGTAACTATTACGCAATCATTCCAGAGTGAATGTACATGCATGTATATGCATTCTTAATTATAGTGGTAAAAAGGGATGGGTTTTTTGTCTTTTATGGAAATAAACAGGCGTCCTTTCTGGAAAATCATTAAAGTTTGTGTTTCACATACTATCACACATAATCAGTTCCGGCAACCTCAGCAGGTTTGCTAACTGCCGGGAGATACGGCCACTCAACAAGTCCACCAGTTTGTTTGTTTTTTTTTTTTTTTGTATTTATGCATTAATGTAATCTGATGTCATGGCCCTGGCTGCATGCTTCACAGGCTAATAAGGCAGCCAATTATAGCAGAGAATGATGATGCGTAATTAGTAATGGAAGCAACATAAAAGCTGATAACAAGGGCGACATTCCTCTCAAATCTGGCTTGATTGGCCGACACACACACACACACACACACACACACACACACACACACACACACACACACACACAGCTTTCTCTGCTGCACATAATAATCCATTAAACGCAAACTCACAGTCCAGTGAACATGAATGTAAGAACAAACTCCAAACACCAGCCCACACACTTCACACATCACACTAACACACAGAAGTGAACTTTTTTTCCTCGAACACGTCATGCTCTTTTAATGGCCATATGCTATCTGTGCCTGCGATCCAAATCTCTTCAATCACCTGTCTCAGTCTGAGAGAAAAAGAAAGTGTTCAATCAGCAGAATTATATCATCCCTTGAACAACAAAAAAGTTTTTTTTCCTTTTTCCAAAGAGGGAGAGGAGGGAGGTGGGGGTTACTTCCGTGAGGGCTTCGGTGAGGTGAGAGCTCAGCCTGTCTGAGGAGCTTTGAAGCCGGCCAGATTAGTAACACAGCATTGGCCTCAAGTCGAGCGTAAAATCTTTTTTTTTTTTTTTTTTTTGCCACAGCACCGGCTCCGCTTCTTTCTCCTTTTGACAAAAAAAAAACACCACCAAAATGCAAAGCGAAAATTCTTATTTCGCTTACACCGAGTAAACACGCCTTGTAGCCTGAAGCAGATTCCCTCCTGCAGTCTGAACTCTCTCGATCTTTCCACAATGCTGACGTGGAGCATTGTCTTACGCTCTTCTATTGTGTTGTACTTCCTCGTGTCGTGTGACTTGTGAAAACTTGTGTCTCTTATAGCATTAAATAGTACACATCTTATTAAACCATCTACTTACACGTCGCTCTGGTGTGTGTATACGCGGTCGAAAAGTGCCTCGGGAGCCATCCACTTCACCGGCAAGCGACCCTGTGAACACACCCAGAGACAAAGCTTTATGGTCAAGAGGTCAAAACGAGTAACACGAAGCATTCGCATCTAAAATGTCCCCAGGGATTTTTTTTTTTACACAAATCGAGATCGTCCCGCTCCGGTGCTCTCGTTAAGCAGGAGTTTTATTACAGCCCAAGCAAGAATGTCTTAATGTGTTCCTAAGATTAGTAACATGCATTCATATCGTAAAGGGATTCACAGATTCACATATTTGGTCCAAATGTTGATACAGAAGCTCTGTGGCGTAGTGGAGAGTGGACCGTCTGGCTAATTTTAAGTGCACGCTCACACTTAAATAGTCTTGCCAAAGGGTTGTTTTTAATTTTGCTGGGTGTCGGCCAGCTAGACAGTGTGGAACCAGACTAATACGAGATGCATCTATCAGGCTTGTGATAATAGACCAGTCTGAATTCACAGTAGCATTGGTTTTAGAATCAGAACCTCCAGGAAGTGGTTTGTTTATGGAGGTCTAAGATGGCTGGTTATCAGTAAATTCTACTACTGGTTCGAACTATTTACAGATGCTTGAAGATTAGATCTTGTGAGGTGTTGTGATACGAGTCCATCAGGGGCAATTTTAGAAATCTTAAATCTTACGGAAAAACTAAAGTATGACTTTCTTGTTCCTGACTCGTTAACTTGTAATCGCTTTAGAAAGTATTAAAACGTTTAAGTCAAATAAGGCAGTTTAGGAAAGGTGTAAGCCAGGCTAAACACGCGTGAATAGCACCGCAAGAGAGAGATTAGTATAATGGTGGGAAACGGCAGGAAAGCTGGCCTAATGTGTTTAGGTTTATGGCTAATGCGCAAATCCCCTCCCCTTTGCTTTCTCATAGCCTGTTTAGACAACAGGGCTTCGGGAAAAAGAGAGGGAGAGCGAAAGTGAGCGAGCTACGGAGCTCGAATGAGTAAAGAACACTATAGTCACTTCACGTGCTCGCTTCCTGGGAATCTGCAAATCCTGCCAAGTCAGAAGAAGAGAAAAAGCAAGGAAAAAAGAACACAAAATAGATGGAAAAGTAGGAGAAAGGGGGGAGCGCTACAAAGGAAGGATGTGAGGATAAATTTGCATGCTGCTGCTAAAGGATGTATTTGGGTTAGATTTAAAAAAAAAAAAGAAAAAAAGTTCAGAAAGTAGTTCAAAAGCACAAAGTGTAAAAACTTACGTTGGTGGTCTTTTTATAGTAATCGATGTTGTGGACGTCCCTGGCCAAGCCGAAGTCTGCGATCTTCATCACGTTGCTCTCTGTGACCAACACGTTTCTGGCAGCGAGGTCTCTGTGTATACACTGACGTGGAGAGGAAGAGGAAGAAAACAAAAACCCGACCATGAAGAAATTTATTTGGAACTACAAAAACATTCAAACTACAGAATTTCGGACAAACCTGGCTCTGTGTATGTATGTGAATGCGAGTCTTCTTTTAGAGGTGTGTGTAACATATGCATATATGGGACTTACAGGTGGAGCTGTGATGATGTTTTGGGCAAAAGATGAGAAATAGTCCTGTACTGTCCAATTTTAAAGCAAATAACTGAAATCAGGGGTTTGACCTGATTAAACACCTTATCTAAGTGTGTATATGTGTGTGTGCATTTATTTTACATCTATCTACCTTCTGAGAGGCTAAATACTCCATGCCGCGGGCCACTTGATAAGTGCACGAAACTAGATCTTTAAAGGTGAGAGGCTCTTCAGAAACACGCGCGATGTCGTACGAGTACTCCATCCCTGGTGGTCGCCTGGCCCTCAGGTACTCCCTCAGGTTCCCTTTGGATGCGTACTCCACTATCACATAAAGTGGACCTAAGGGACATTAAAGAGGGTGAGGATTAAAGTCACGTTCAGTGTTGAAACCGGAGTGTGGGTGAAAGCCGTTATGAGCCGCTCACCGTCTTGTGTGCACGCTCCCAGCAAGTTGATGATGTTTTTGTGCCGGCCAATCATCTTCATCATCTCCATCTCTGACACCAGGTCCGAGAGGTCCTTTTCCGTCGCGTCGTCTGGAAAAGACATGGACGTACAAATGAACCAGGAAATAAATGAGAGTAAAGAGCTGAAACAGCAAGTGATAACAATGTAGAAGTACGAGATGTTGGAATGTACAGGAATGTACATGTACACTTTTGTGTTTTGAGAATTTTGGCACAATTTAGGAACCAATTCAGGACTGCATGACTATTCACTACAGCACTATAGGATTACACCGTGTGACGTGCTACGCGGCTATCCTTTCACTACCTCCGAATTAAAACGGCTTCATTCGATTTAGAGTAATTACATTAAGGACAGCCGCCTTTTCATTATCACGCCTCTGATCGGCGGTGCACCCCAGATACACATACACGGCAGGCATTGCTCTCTCATTTGTTTCTCTCTCACTGCTTGTTTTTTTAAACTTATGTTTATTTCTTGAATCAGGACCACAGGCTTTACAGAATGAATTTGTCATAAGAGATTGTTATCATAAGTCTGCTGGTTTAAGAGTCCTTCTTTGTAGCCATTTTTTTCTGAAGGTCATAGGGTCACCCCCAATTCCCTCCCCCATTAGGTTTAAGATGTCTTTTTAAACCCATAGCCCCTTCCCGACTCCTCTCTCTCTGTCTGTGTGTGTGTGTGTGTGTGTGTGTGTGTGTGTGTCTGTGAGAGTGCAGGTGAAGAGACAAGCTGCTACAGCTGGCTGAGAGTGAAGCAGCTATGCGGCCTGCTGACCTGAGAATCATTCAGCACCAGCAAATAACCTTTAAGCGGCCTCTTTCTCCTCTCAGCCCCATACCAGCTACCCTACCTCCTCCTCCTCCTCCTCCTCCCTTACTCTCACTTTTTTTCCCCCCTCCTATCTGCCTATACACTTTTTTCCAGGAAATCAGATCTTTAGTAATTTAAATCACATATTACCTTTTCTTTTAATCATACATGCTTTTAAATTTTTACCAGACGTACTTCTCTAACCAATATCAGAAATAAGAGAATGTTCAGAAGTACAGTTAGAGCACCAAGTCAAGGTAAGTCAAGGACTCAGGTTGTGAAACTGAAGACCGTTTTCTACATATTTTCCACCATTTGCCGAGCCCCACCCACAAGCCGTGGAGCACGTGTGTCCGCCAAGACACGTGAGCTGAATACATCTTTTGGAAATCGCTATCTGCCCGCTTTGACATTCATGAGCTCTCAAGACCACAATTGGCCAGTGTTTCTGTGATTGACAGGGGAGACAATAACACCATCCCTCCCACCCAATATAGCTCCCAGTGGCAACATCAGGATCCACATTCGCAATTTCCCGATGATGAGGGCCAAATCCGAAGAACCAATGAACTAGCAAACTAATACAGCTCCAGTCATTACAACAGATAATGTTCTGATGTTGATATTACATCATGATCCAAGCATGCACTTACCTTTCAACATCTTGACTGCTACGGTAACGGCTTCTTTAGGTTTGTCCTTATCAATGCCCAGCGCTTCGGCCATCACCACCTGGCCGAAACAGCCTTCGCCTAGTGGCTTACCCAGCGTCAGCCTGCAGGAAAGCGCAGTAGAAAAGGTTACGTGTGATGATTTGGTTGAGAAAATTTAGAACCGCAAGATTGACATAGTTTTAGCAAAATAAATGTATTTAAACCATACAGCTCTATTCCAACACAATAAAAGAGAGATGAGTCAATCCAAAGGACACTTGTTCTTCCATCTTGGCTTACTAAAATAGAACCAAGAGTAACAGCAACGACAGCAAGATACCAGTTAGTGTTTACACAGTACTATCGCACTGTAGTAGTGTTCACCCAATTCAGAGATGTTAAGTGGGTGCCTTTTGTCATCGGTGGCAAAGCAGAGAGCGAGCGAGCTCAAATCCCAATGTTGTACTTAATTTTATAACTTATCCTCTTATCATTTATTTGATAAGCAAAAGGATGAGCGAAGATCTGTTTAAAAAATGACCCCCGGACACCCACAGCTCTTGGACTGTCTAAGAAGTCCACTTTATATTATTCTCACTGCCGTCACCGTGACTTTACGACCTCACACTGCTCCACCCCCAACACCCACAGCCCTGAGCGCTTTGGGTTGAGTTTTGATTGACAGGTGCATGCTCCGCCTCCGCCTCCCTGTGTAAACACAGCGTAACACAATCGCCCTTCTGTGCCTCTCAAAGGCCGCCTGTGTCTGGCCTGAGTCTGCCGCAGATAATCAATGTTATGTTTTCCAGATAATCGATGTTAGGTTTTTTTTCCCGCCATGCTAAATGTTAACATTCCACACTGGGACGGAGCGGACCACTTTATATAGACTTTATATAATGTAATTTATGTGGAGTGTGTTGATAACTAAGCGAAAATAAAAATAAAGAAGAAAACTTCTATTCGAAAAGTTTCATTAAAATTCTTTGGGAAAAGAATGGCTTTGGGCAGGACTAGTGCTCGTACTTACATAAAGGGGTTTCCCCTTGACTTGGAAAGCACGAAGGAAAGAAAGTGTTCCTCATAGCTCTACGCAGGCGTAGTGCATGCTTGCTGTCCACTGAGAGCTAAACAGCTTATTAATCACAATGTGTAGTGACAAACCACTTTTTACTGGCTTGTTTTCCCTCCTATCACCTTGCTAAATAAAGACCTGGCTGTAAGACTGAGTTAAAAAAAAAAACATTATGCTCTTGCTTTCCTCTCCGTTCGCTGACAATCGGGCTTCCAGCTGCTTTTCCATACAGCTACTAATCTAATAGCTGAGTCTGGCATGAGCTACACATTTCTTTATGGCTAATCAAAGCTAATCAACAGGAGATACAAAGCAGACCTTGATATCTATAATCCGAGCGAAAAATAAAAAATAAATTAAATAAAATACTAAGAGCAGGTCAGTCAGAGAATAATAGACCAATACCAGATGAGGGCTTGAATAGTAGGCTGAATGAAAAATTGTTTGTTTCAGCAACTTAAATCATTAGACATAATGAGAACGAGACATTGTAATGAGGTAGTCCGATAATGGTGTATAAAGTCTGAATAAATAACCCTGTTATTTCGCTTAGCAACCCGCTTAATGTTTTTCAAGCACTGTAACTGATGTAAATTTCAGACGATATGGGTATATACAAATGACGTAATATTTTGTTACAAATTATACAAGCTAAACTAATACACAGACAGGGAGTGCTCACTTGTCTCTGGAGAATTCCCAGCGAGGATCTTCAGGAAGCTCATACTCAGGGATCATGTGCTCGTGCTCAGAGCTTCTGCGCGTCGTGATCCTGACCAGCGGCGTACTGGAGCTCATGGAAGAGCTCGAGTCGGCTGAAACCTGCATGGAGAAAAGGAAATGGCTGATCACCTGAGCTTTGAGCACCAAGTAAACAAGCAGAAACCCCATCTAATATTGGTGTGTGTGCGTTTAGGTGATTTAGCATTGCAGTTTAATTGTTTGGTTTTTTTTGTGCTGTTGGATCTTATGTCGTTGCGGACGATGCATGAACGCTAGATACACTAGATGATCTAATTATTATTTTAGTAGTAACAGAAGCGTAGTCATGTCTAAGTGACACATGTCAAAGTGTACATCTCAAAAGTTGTTGTTTAACTCTCATAATTAACAATTACATGCAGCACTGTTCTAAGGTCGACTTCAGGGAAATAGCTTACCTTTACTCACCATCTAGGCTGGAAGTCCTCAGCAAGAAAAGCTGTTGTTGTTTCATTTGTCCAGGTCAAATGAAACTTAATTAACTTATTAACATGTACAGTACAAATGATAGAAACGCACAGATTCATGCCTTTTCTTAAACTAATTTTTTCCCCTTAAAGTACATTTACTGCTACACCAATCCTAATCCCAATTAAAACCTTTACCTTTAAATTACACCAATGGACAAACAACAATAATAATGTACAGTATATGCAACGTCTAACACTCATATACTCCAAATTGAATAATTCTAAAGCTAGAATCTCTACTTTATGTTAAAGTGCATGTGTGTTGTGTATTAGGGGTTCTGGAACTCTTTATCTACTTTCTGTTACCTGGCGGCGCAGTGGGATCTGTTTGGTCAGCTTGTGGACGGCGGGTTGGCCTCCGAAATCAGGCTTCTTGATTGACGTCCGCATTCTGCAGACGACTACGATGACCACCATGCAGGCGATGAGGAACACTCCGATGCAGTAGATGGCGATCTCTACGTAGTCCGGAGGATATTCAGGCTCTGAGATGTCTGTCTCAGCTGAAGCAGTGTCAACCAAGAAGAGACAGTTACAATACAATCAGATCAAGAACCAGGGAGTCGAATCATCCCCACTGTGTAAAGCGTTTCTGCTTTCTACAGCGCGGCTGGTTTTGGCCAGGATGTCTTTGATCAAGCACTAGACACACTGATACGCACAATGTCAAAGCCTACATCATGTAAAACATAACGAGCACATTCAAGGCATAATATACACATAAGATGATGAATTGGCTCTAATAATTAATTTTCTCAGAAATAAATTTCTGAGAAAGATATTAGTGTTTTCAGATTGAGATATTAGATTTTCTGAATTAAACAGCAATTATCAGAGCCTGAGGAAAACATCATTGGAGTGTGACACACATGCAAGTCCATACACACTGCTAAAGCATGCAACCAGGAAGATAGTAAGAAATGAAGAAAGTAGAACGGAGAGAGTGGGAGTCACTCTGGCTGGACAATAATCATCAAGTAATAATTTTTCTATAGTAGTATTAAGATCCTAAGGTGCCGAGTGTCTCCCACTCTTCTCCGACCACTTCTTTCACATACAATCCAACAATGTGAGGAGGGACAAATAGAAAAGCTGTTGTAGAGAAGTGTATACCTGGAAGAACCGTCAACCAAGCAGAGTGATAGGAGATCCCAATAGAGTTACCCGCCAAACACGTATATTCACCAGCTTCCTTGAAAGTAACGTTGGGCAGGAAGAGGACCTCAATTTCTTTATCCGTGGTGTTTACACCTGCCGTCTGAGAGAGGGAAAAGAAGGAGGCAGGAGAGAGGAACCAAGAGGAAGCCAAAGAGACAATGGGGAGGGAGGGGTGTAATGAAGAGTGGAGAGAGTGGGGAAGAAAGGAGAGAAGGAATGAAACAAATCAGACCCAAAATACCAAGAGAGGAGTAGAACAAGAATGTTCTTGTTTTAAAAAAAAATCATCTACTCATGATCTTTGTCGTAGATGAACCTTGAGTTAGGGAGAAGGACATACTCAAAAGATGCACCAGAAAAAGGTAACCTTTTTTGTCCAGAAAGAGGACGAAGAAGGGCTGGGGGTGGAAGAAGATGGTCCAACAATAAACAATTGGCTCACAAGTCCTTTAGAAAACATGCAGCCAACAAGGAGAACCATGGAGAACAAGCTCAGAAAAAGGGCAGGAGAAAAAGGAACAGGAGAAAAACAAATGATATGAAACGTACTGTAGCGAAGAAAAAAGGTAAGTAAAGAGGAAATGAAAATAGCAATAAACAGTTAAAATTTAAGAAGTAAGATAAGGAAAATCTTGTTTCCATGGCCTCTTGTAGGACAGTTAGCGTCACCTTGCCCAAAAATAACACACTAAAATGCTCCAGGAAAGGTCCCAGGATCACCACGCACCATGAGGAGACCAAAAACAAAAAAACCCAAAACACCAAAAGGGGAGGTCGACAAGGAGGGTAAAATTTGCCATGGCTGGACTTTTTACCTGGTAGCACAGTGAGCCAACCTGACTGGTTGACTCGCCCAATGTAATTGGAGACATGGCACGTGTATTGACCCGCATTTTCCTCCGTTACGTTGTGGAGGGTGAGCACTTCCACGTCGGTGCTGTTTATGCCTGAGCTCTATTGGGTGTAGCCAAAGTGGTAGTAGCACAGGGGCAAAAAACACACATAGAGCAGCCTGTTAAAACCTCTAGATCTTCTTGGTTAAATAAGGTGTGTTGATATGGGGAAAGAAAGCGGAGGTTCCCACCACCAAAACAAAAATGTTTCTGTAGCTCCCTGTATACATAACAGTAATGTAATGAACATACCAAGTCCTTGTTGGCATCACAAATACTTTTACGTCTAAAAAATACACTGAAAATATGTGGCACCACCATGGCCATACCTTTAGCAAATAGTTCCATAAAAAGGCGAAAAATTAAGGTTTTTGTAAAATAACCAGGGACGATAAAAAACAAAGAATTGAGTAAAATTCAATCAGCCGCCAGGCATCCACTGCTTTGCACCCTGCACCAAATCCATGCTAACAGAACATACCTTGAGGACACGGACATAAGGGTCTCCATTGGGAGCGTAGCGACTGCCGTTCTTCGTGATGTGATGTAGCCACTGGATGTGAGGCTGGGCATCGCTGTACACCTTACACACAAAGCGAGCATCCTCTCCCACATGCACCGTGACGTTGGCTGGCAGACCTGCCTGGAGAATGGGCCGGTGTGGAGAACGTTCTGACAGAAACGAGGAAATGGTAGGATTAGTGATGATGTTCAATTCTTCCATTCATTTTTCTTTAATTTTTAACAACACATAACATAAGCCACTTCAATAATCCTAAATAATGCAGCAGCCTTTTAGAGACTGCAGTTGCGTAACATTCCCATTACAAGAAGGTGTGAATAAATGTCCCATGGCTCAGAGCAGTTCCTGGCACCGGTCCTGCTCCGCTATCAGCATGCTGTTAAGATTCCTTCGCACAAAACGAAAAAGCCAGGACTTTATCTCTGGCGATAAGGGCAAAACAAAAACCAGCACCCAGAGAGTAAAAGAAAGTAGGAGCTTTGAAGCTGCGTTGTGTGTGAGTATGTGCGTGTGTGTAGGACTGTCTTGTCATGTGGCATCCACATGGCAGTTGGAGAAAATCTCTAAGGTGGAGCTCTATTGCGTTCACTCTCAATCAACCCTCTTCGCCACACTGCTCATAAAGCACTTAAGATTTTTTTTGCAGTCTGTAATTGAGTGCGTTTTTTTAACCTGACTGGTTTGAATAACATCTCCAGTCTTTAGCAGGCTTTGGACAGCTTCTATGGAGCTTCTTTTCCCGACTTCCACCCATCTTCCTGAACAGGGTAAAAGCTCAGAGACAGAAAGCGTTAATATGTCGCTGTGGTGTTGGTGAAAGGTTACTGATGCCGTATGTGTTTGGGGGATGATAATGGGATCGAGGATGGAGCAGTGGAGACAGAAGAAAAGCCAACAAAAGAGTGTAAAAAGAGAGGGAAAGAATGAGAAAAAAAGAGGGGGATGGGGTCAGAAAAGGAAAAGGCTAAAGGGCTCTCAGCAGATGGGGAGTGAATAGAAAGATGAGGTTAAACAGAGAATGAGGGGGAGAAAATTTGTGGGGGGCCCAGCACACTTTATCACTCATCTGTTGGTGTTTCAGACTCTGTCTGCCCTTTTTCATTTGACAAGAAGTGAATCTGACCTGCACAACCGGCTGGAACTCAACCAACACACATTTTTATACTGGTTATTTTTATAGTCACTGGTAGACTTGAACGAAATGCCATCGTTCACACAAATCCTTCTCTCTCACAGTCGCGCTCACACTCTAATTACATCTTTGACTGTAAATAAGTAGAGAAAGCCTTTAGGTTGTGCCAGTGCACAGTGGAATTTGATGCTCCACCCTAGGCACTGAAAATGGAAATGGTGAGCATGCGTTAGCTGGTGTGTGTGTGTGTGTGTGTGTGTGTGTGTGTGTGTTTGTCTGCAGCAGAGAAATCTTGAAAAAGAACCATTTTCTCTAGAACCCACGCCATTACCGCAATTTCACAATAGTATATGCTGCTTCCTTAAAAATCCATACCACACTGTTCATCTAAATACCTGCTCTAAAAACATTACCCCAAAACCACTAAGTCATTTTTACCCACTCACCCACAGAACACCATCTATTAATTATGTCATCATTCATGCATGCACAGGACGGCCCAGTGTGTCCAAGCGAGACCACTGAACTCTGCTTAACCCACTAAGTTGGCCCGGAGTGCCTGGGCAGGGTTGGAAAGCGGTCAGCATAATTGGACCAGAGATTGTAAGGGACGGGGCAGATAAAGTGAATGTCACATAAAGCATAAGTCTTACTCACTTTGTTCTGCACTGGTCTAAAAATTATGAAGTACCTATAAAGTTTAAAGTACAAAAAGAACTATAGTAAAGAAAAAAAAACCCTGTAGATGCTACACTTTTTAAATGCTTCTTCTTCACCACATTTTTACCTTTTTTGGATTTTGCCACATCCCATCTACTAGCAAAAAAATGGTTCATTGGAAAACCAGCTGCTTTGTAGAAAGTGCTATCTACACTCTTCCACATATCTGAGCTAACAAATACCCGTGATTGGTTGGGTTTGCTCTCCATTTGCTCCTGGTTCAATAAGCCAGCGATGGATTAGCAGCCTGTTCAGGGTGTACCCCGCCTTGTGCCCTAAGTCTCCTGGAATAGGTTCCAGGCCCCCTGCGACCCTGAATACAGGATAAAGCGTTATAGGACGAGGAGTGAGTGAGTGAGTAAGTGAGTGGTTCAATAATCTCCATTGATACCAAGTTTATTACTGCATTATGTCTTGTTCCTGAGATATGGCCGGTGTGAGTTTGTTTGCGAGGACCTCAGAAAAAGACATTTTTAAAAACAGTTTATAGTGAAGAATATGCATGGATTTTTATCACAACTAGAGCAATAAACTTGCATAGTGGTGATTGAAGTGCTTTAAACGATGTTTAAGATTAAACCAATGTTAATTGTGTTAAATGATCAGGAGGATTATATATATTTATCAACCAATTTTTGCCAGAATAAATAATGGCATACTCCCCTTCGATCATTATTTTGTAACTGATTCTATGAAAACAGTTAGCATTAGTGAAGTCAGAGCTCTTAGAACCTTATGTATAGAATGGGAGTATACGTACAGTAGGGGGTTTGCTTATAGGGTACGATGCACTGAGCTTGTGCTCTGGCAGAAGGCCACTATAAACAGATATAATTAGGCTGCTTTGGTTAAATTCGAGAGGCTCCAGTACTTTGGACTCAGTCTGGCTTTGATGTTTGAGCCAGTTCAAGCTCTTACATCACTAGCTCAGACTCAAATTCCACCGAAGACACTCTCTCTGTCTCTGCTTCTCCTTTCTGTCTTTCGTCTTTTATTATTGAGGCACAGAAAATTCGCCAGGGAGGTCAACTTTGTCAGGGTCTGCCCAACTCCTACTGTAATGTTATAAATGGATTTCTATTCAAACCAGCCCTTTAAATTTAAGTGAACCCTGGGGAATTAACAGTGGCCTGTTTTCTGACCTCTTATCCATTCTGTCTCCTCCACAGGGTCCCCTGGTCACAGAATAAAGTGTGTACTCTTTTCCTTACTGTACTGTGCTTTCTCTCTATATGTTAAGGGGACAAGCTGGAGCATGGTTTTAAAAAAAAACACAACTTTACAGACAGCCAGTAAAACAACAGTAATTCAATTTGAAAGCCTGCTTTTAATGTCTCCAAGTGCAGGGCTCTGAATAGGGACGGTTTATTTGTCTCAGCTTTAGACTGCCAATGTATGGTACTGGTATAGATACTGCTCGATAAAAACACTCCGGAGGTCTACAGGCTAGACCTCAAACATACTTGAAATTCTTCAGTGAGCTTGTTTAGCCCTTTCGTCTGGGTCAAAATAATCCATTAAAATCTTTTTACAAAAATTTTAAACAAATTGTTTAAATCAAGCATGCACATGTGTAATGCAAATGTGAATATGATGTAAATGATGTGGTTGTAAATATAAAGCAGATTTCAGTCCCTGTCCAATTATCCAGTGTATCTTATTAAAGGATAAACCCAGAGTGATCTTCTTGCAGGGTAACCTTTTTAATGGAGATGTGACCTTCAACCAATTCTGTTCTATTCTGCTAGAAAACTCTGAACTGAATTGTTTTAGTTTAAACCTCTTTTATTATTTTCATGTTGGTTAACAGTTTCATGCGTCGCCTTTTCTCCAGGTGGATAACATCTCAGCGCAGCTGTTCACGGGAGACATATTTTAATTCCAGGTGTGAACGGCTAAGCACCCTGGTCGTCCACGTGTGATCCGATCACTCACGACGCATGTTAATTCCAGGTATGAGCACATCCTGAGATAGTAGCACTGAGAGCCAGCCACTAACTTATCAGAGCAATAAAAAAAAATCACAGATAATTCAATATACATCTTTCAGGTAGTTTTTCTTTTAGTTCATGAATTGCTTTATTTTAAAGCCAACAATGTGCCCACAGACTCGCTGACACATCCACTCACACACACGTTCACCGCTACACCTGCCCATGACTGAATCACCATTTCTCAATTTCCTTATTTGGCAGTTGGCATGAGTGTAGCAACATTCCCTTCTCTGAGACGCAGTCCACCTGCACCTGCCTGACCCACACTGAAGCAGTGCGCACCTGTATAATAATCTTCAGAAAGAGGAACACACAGTCACACGTACTTACCAACTACGTCTAGGGTGTAGGTGTGGTTTACCGAGCCATATTTGTTCTCCACCACACAGGTGTAGTTGCCTTTGTCAGAAGGAACCACACTCTCCATGATCAAAGTCCAGTGCTGGTGTCGGACCTGCACAAGAAAACAAAAATCACTACTAATTACTTACTAATATCTAAGTATTCTTGTTATACTAGTTGCACGCTTGATTCTAAATGGGTATTCATTTTATTCGCTCCCAATAGGCGGTATGCGCTCAGTATTTAATCAGAGCTAATCCCACTCACCCAGTATGGAATCTTCACATCAGCATTTTGTTTTATAAACTTAAACTACACCATATTTCAACAAGTATTGCATAAATAAAATAAACATTTCTAACAATATTAATGAAACTTCAGAAGAAGGCAAATTAAGGAGTGTTGGGGGGGGAAAGACTTCTCTCCAAGCCTGCAAGTGAGGTGAGCTTTCCAGCCAAGAGCATCATGGGAAAAGCAATAGCGGCACGCTGACAGACAGCTCAGAGCGTGAACCCCCACCTTAGGAATGTGACTCTCGTGACTGCAAACCACGCTCTAAATCCAACCTGCATCCCATTCGTTCTTTCCTGCGCTCGCTTTCAGGACCAGAATCTTTGCTAAACTTTATCCTCTCCTTAGAAAAAATGGAGTATTGATGAAAAGGATATTCTTGATATTAAAAAGAGACGTTTCTCTGTGCATTCAATATAGGATTTCTTTTCTGAAACATTTATCTTTTAATAAATAAATAAAAACACAGATAAAATCCCACTCCTTGCTCATCGCCCAATCAAAAACAGTGCTTGTAATGCTGGAAGTGTTTGTGCGGTTAAGCTAAAGGAACATCAAAGTCTTGAAAAGTCTTAAAAAGGAATAAGATCATCTCGTGCTATTTGGTTTTTCCATGACTATAACCAGCAGGCAAATGAGGAAAGTCTGAGGCATATTTCTTCGACTGCACACTGCTGAGAAGTTTTAGTGCGGTGCACTAACGTTAAGCGAATTTGTATTTCCAATTTAACACAAGTCATAATAAATGCATGTACAGATATGCCGAATTCAATGCGAAATCTATGCATCTTAGCCCAGCAAGCACAAATGATCACTGGTTGAGGTACACTGGCCCACGAGAAGTTCCAGTTAAATCTATTAAACATTAACCCAAGGGTCGAGTCGGGGACAGATACCAGAACAGTGCATTTGACTGTTTGTTAACACCAGTGACCTCACCTTGGGTACACTCAGAGCAATGTTTAGTTTAGTAACAAACCGCCTTACTAGCATTTCAACACTAGTTTCTTATCAACAAAGATTTTCCCGGGCTCACTTTCTGAAACGGTTTAATTATGTTTGTGAAGTGAAGCATACCTGTGCTTTGGAAGAGTGAAAGAAATGAAATGAATAGCATTCTAAATCAATTTTGTTGTTTGTATATACTGTATGTAAAAGTATTACCCTATAGCCACCCATGCGGTCCTCTGGCCGGAACGGTCTGCCATTTTTGAGCCAGTGTAGCATCGGCATTGGATTTCCCCCCGCTGCACATCGGAACTTCACCGTGTTGGCTGCTGGTACTGCATGGAGCTTTTTCTCCATTTTTTCTGGTGACGTCCAGTGTGGAGGCCCTAAAAGCAACACAAAATGAGCTGTTACAATCACTTGCTAGCACTGCTCATTGAAAAAACATTAGGAACATGTTGAATTTATGTAGATATCCACTGTAACCCATAATGTCATTTTTGTTTTCAGGTCTTCCAGATATCCAATTATATCCTTCTAGTATATTCAACAAATTATATGCATTCTATACATGATATTAAATTGAGAATCTACAACAACTATCCATATTTAGAAAATACCACGACTATATTACATTACACAACATGCTAATATAATCCATCCATGGTCTGTATGTTTTTTCCTATGTAGGACTAGTGGGGGGCTTATGGCACAAGACAGGGTACACCCTGGATGGGGCGCCAACCCACACACTCACACACCCAAACATATATTATGGGCAAGTTGGGAATGCCAGTCAGCCATAGATTTTTAGACTGTGGGAAACCCACCAAACACACAGAGAACATACAAATTCTGACTGGGTTTCAAGTATCTAATCCTCCAAACCCATCGTGCCACCACTGGTATAATTTACCATTTCAAAAACACAGTATTTCAGCATCATATAAGCAGCTTATTGTGAATATTTCAGTATAATTTACTGTAACTCTATGGTGGCCCAGGCAGTAGAGGTTCTGAGCTGCTGATCGAATGATCAGGGGTTTGACTCCCACCACAACCGTGTCACCACCTGTTGCCACGAGACCCTAAAACCAATGCAACACAGTCACTGCATAGGGTACCGGTCCCAAGCCCGGATAGTAAATGGGAGGGTTGCAACAGGAAGGGCATCCGGCACAAAACCAGATCAAACGATTCGATGTGGCAACCCCTAGGATAAAAGGGACGAAGCCCAAGAAAAATAAAACTCTATAAAAAATGTGATTTTGCAAATGTTCTCTAAGCAAGCCACTATACTGAACCGCTGATAAAAGACACAGAAACCTCATATGTGGAACTTCATTTTGTTCATTTCTACAAGCTTGGCGGAAGCCCCGGAAAGCAAAGGCCAAAGCTGAGAGGAAGAAGAAGCCAACTCCAAACTGTTATTCACACTCCCGTATCAGCTTAACAACAAGGTCTATTGTAGCAAGCGTCAGCATATCAATTCACTCCAAATGACTTAAATAAAACCATATTTTCTTTCCCACTAGAACATGATATTTAGAGAAAGAAGAGGGAAAAAAAACCCAGAGGAGACGAACGGTTTACGAAAGGGAGGTTTGCCAAGAAGAATGGGACTGTCCAGGTTGATTTCCTTTGCTAAACATTTACTTTTTTTAATGTAGCTCCTGTTCTGTGCATGGCAAATTAAAAAAAATAATAATAAAAGAGTGGCAGATCATGAGGTGGTTAGTTGGGACTAACAGGGAACATTTTAGAACTGACATGTGGTTTTGATGAAATTCGGTGTCCAAATTCCTTTCAGGGACCCCTTGAGCAGTTGAAACCAAACACTGGAACAAACTCCACATATTCTTCGCTTCTACTTTAAAATTCTGCATTCACTTTAGTCACCTTTTTTTCTTTTTCCTTTGGTCTCATATTCTCTCAAGAACATGAGAATAATTTTCCTCTCAAAATAACCTAAAACGCAGTAAGGAAATTCAGATAGATTGGCACCCTGTCCAGGTTGTACACTGCCTCGTGCCCTAAGCCTCCTGGGATAGGCTCCAGATCCCCGCGACCCTGAATACAGGATAGAGTGGTATAGAAGCTGAGTGAGTGGGTGAGTGAAATTCAGACCAGTGAGATGTTTCTCAAACAATTAGGCTTAAAACAGGAATAATTACACAGCAGCAATCTTGCCTGATATGGAATGGTCCTAATTACTCCATTTCTCCATATATGGATGATCTTGAGTAGATTTCTGGTGCGTGTGAACCGGAAAGTTTTAGCATAACTTGATACCAAACATGTAAACAGAGGGCTTCCTTACAGCGTGAAGGCATGCCAATTGGTTTCCCTTCACTCTCACTCTCTCTGATGATAAAGCTGATGATCTTCCCTCTCTCCACATGCAATCACATTTTTACTTCCTTCCTCTGGGTCTTACACTACAAAATTCTCCCTTACTTTCTTTTTTCCTTTAACCCTTTGACCTCAATGACCTGCTAGACCAACAGGACACCTGGTCTCTTGTCCTGTCAGCATGTTCCTTGAGACATTGTAATGGTTTGGCTCTTATTGCTCCATGGACAAAGATGAACAGGTTGAACAGGATGACCCTTGGGCGAAAATGGTGGCAGGGCTGTGTTCCCATGGCCCTTGCCCGGACATGCCACATTTTTAAGTAGCTGCCCTCCCAACCTCCAGAGGACGTTTCTAGCAATAAAAGTTACCAATATTGTATTGATGCTTGTTTCAGCCTTAAAGTAGACTGCACTATTTCATCACTATTATTAGAATTATTATTTGCTATTATATGTTATTGTAAGATTAAGCAAACAATGGGACGATTACCAACCTCCCAGGCCCACAGATTTAAAAAGGCAAGTCTTAAAAACGTCCAGGAGACCTCACAGACCTCAGCAGCACTCCTCCTTCTTAATAAAAAGAGAAACCGGAAAAGTCTGCAAAAGGGTTTGTGCCCAGGGTTGTCTACTCCAATATGTCCAAAGTGGCCAAACACAAAACGAAGCATGCTGTTGAAAGAGGAAGAAGATATGCTAGTGCGGTGCTGCTGAGGCCCTCTCTGCAAAGAAAGAGTTCTTAGTGGTTCGGCTAGGCACGGTTCCAAACCATTGAGCCCAAAACTGCCTCAAGCACACTGTTTAAACACTGCCAAACTTCCCCTGATCCTCATGCAATCTCCCATCCCCCCCCCACCCCCCTCACACACACACAGACACACACACACAAACTCTAAGAGCCTGGCGCTGCAAGAAGCGTCATAGCTATGGTTTCCGTGT
>JAOTRS010000039.1:6882963-6898100 GCA_028565755.1 Dinotopterus cunningtoni
CACACACACACACACACACAAAAACCTCACGGTGTGGCGGGAAGATGAATCTTTGTGACAGAGCTCAGTGAGGGAGGGCGTCCCTCTGTCCCAGTGGCTAATCCCCAGGAGAAAAGGGACGCATTTAAGCGATGATATGCTTAATGCAGGGGCCCCGGGTACACAATACAGCAGTGCACTTCCTCCAGCCTGGGAGCTTCCGCTGTCTTGATGCCATTGCGAAATTCACACACGCACACAAACACATGCACACACACACACACACACACACACACACACAGAGAAGGAGGGACAGAGACAGACAGAGAGAGAGAGAGAGAGAGAGGCTAAAATGTTGATAGAATCATAAAATCACAAGTTACACAGTGGAATCAAGGCTTAATCTATCTCACACACACACACACACACACAAACTTAACATTCTTTTTAGCCTATGCATGGGTGCCAGTACAAACATGTATGTAACTACACACACACACACACGCACGCACACACACACACACACACACGCACGCACGCACACACACACACAGAAGACAAGTGTGGGCATTGTGAGAGTTTACCTTCAGCCCCTGCAGTGAGAGGAGACTAAATGCTGCATGATTGATCAGATAAACACTGAAAGAAAGATCACATAGGCCACAGCAGAGATGATGCTTATAAACAGAGCTGAACAAAAGGAGCGGTTGTTCAGCTCTACTGAGGAAAAGAGGGAACGCGCTTGGAGTGATCTTTGATTTAACAACAACTATATATCATCCATGAAGAGCGACAAACATATGGTGTTTTAGGATTCTAACCACAGGACCAGACCAAGTGGTCCTAATTTATAATGCCATGAGATTATATATTTTTATAGTCTATGCATTACAATTTTAATTTGAAATTCAATTATAATTCAGGGAGAAAGGTGGTTTACTGGTTAGCACTGTCACCTCACTCCTCCAGGGTTGGGGATTTGGATTTCATCGCTTGTTTCTCTGTGTGGAGTGTGAACCACACAACCTTCCTCCCCCCCAGGAGGGTACTCTGGTCTCCTCCCACACTCCGTTGACCATACAGTGTGATTGGTTCCGTGAGTGTGTGTGTGTGTGTGTGTGTGTGTGTTTGTGTGTGCCTATTCCCTGCAATGGTATGGCACCCTATTTAGGATGTCCCAAGCCTTGTACCCTGATCTCCATGAGATAGGTGGATAAGTGATATAGATAATGGATGCTTCTAATTCTATGATTCAACTACCAAGGATTGAAAAACTATAATTTGCCAAAAATGTAAATCATAGAATGCAATAATAATAATAATAATAATAATAATAATAATAATAATAATAATAAAAGGTTACTTGCTTCATAGAGGATTTATTTCAGCCTTATATTTACAGTACATTTACATTTAGGCATTGGTAGACGCTCTTATCCGGAGCGAATTACTAAAGTGCTTTGTAGTTTCTGTCATTGGATAGATCCTTACACTGGGTGTCTAGGTTACTATCTAAGTACAATCAGTTAAACACTGTTGGGAAGTTTTGTTGTTGTTGTTGTTGTTGTTGTTGTTGTTTTGCCTTGTTTAAGACAATTGTTGACTACTTTGTATTTGCATTTAAAAGAGACCTATTGTGCAAAATTTCCTTTTTTTCATCATGGTTAGACATTCAGATCTCTCATTCAGGGTCTTTGGTATGAGGGTACAAACAAAAAAAATATGAGAAAATCCCTGCTTCATGTCCATTTTTGGCCAATTTTTGTATTGGCCATGACTTAAACAAAGCAATTAGATTTTTCCGGTATTGTGATCTCATATAAGAAGATATCCACCCCCAGCTAGTTGCTCAGCTCTGCTGATCTTTAGTGGGAGGTGTGGCTCAGCAGTAGCTCATTTTCATAGACACTGAAATGGCTCATTTGGAGGAGGAGTGAAATAAAGGGGGTCAGAGGTGTGAGAAAAACATTATCTGAGGGGTATTTTAGCTGGAGCATTACCACACACACACACACACACACACACACACACACACAAATATTAGACCTTTAAACATTTCAACTTTTCTTTTGACAAGCTGACTTTGCTGGGCCCTACTTATGACTGATTTTTATGCAACTACTGAGAAATTTTAAACAATTATGGTGTAGAGGTTTATTAGTACAGAAACAACTTTTTAATTACATTTCCATTATATTAGTGCTGAGAAGTATATATAATATTGCACTCAACGTTCTGAATGATGCCATCCACACACCTTGTGCACTCATCATGGACCAAAAAGCTGATCCATCTCCAAAAATTTAAATTGAATTTACCTGATTATTTATTGCAATTACAATTTATTGATTATATATTAGTTCTCTTTGTTTGACTGCTGTACCAAGAGAATGTAATTAACTTTCCTGGATCAATAAACTATCTAGAAACAGCTAAGTATAATTGTATTAGGAGAACTCAAAGCTCATACACATACAGTTCTGGTTATCAAAGAGATCATAGCTTGACTCCACTCATGATAATCTCTTTCAAAATTTGGACCTGTCTTTCTGATTAGATTTCATGCTCTCCTTTTCCTCCTCCCTCCAGTGACGGGGTTAACAATCCCCTGGGGCACTACGAGCTCGCCAAACGCAGCGGTTTATTCAGCGGTGTGTGATGGGAACTGGAAGAGAATAAAGCCACCCACAACACCACATAACAACCACTGGCTCCTACAGTCCAGGATTTGAACCTATGGAGGCGAGGAATCCAAGCTCAGTGGTTGAGGTTGCCATACCCACTATATTTAAGTGGTCTATGGCCTGAGCACAGGATACCACAGGATATGGCGGTACCCTAATGTACAGGCAAACGAGTGGAAAAAAAGTTATTTGAATAAGAAAAGACAGGACAAGAGCCAGGCACAGTGGTGGGAAAAAAAACTTACAGATATCAAAAGTTCTGGCTGGGCATACAGACAAAAAGACGTCAGCAGTACTCTGGTGTCACACGCTCAATCCACGCCTGCTTGATCGCTTCCTTAAGATCATGTACAGTAGATAGTTTCTTGACTGCTTCTGCCTTCTTTATCATTGTCCAACAGTTTTCTATTAGGTTTAGGTCTGGAGATAACCCAGGCTCCAGAAGCTGAATACTATTGTCAGGTTATTACTAGTTTTTCATTAATTAGCACAGCCAAATAGGCTAGAACTGATAAGTTGACATCACCTGTTTTGTGCATAAGAATACATTTTGAGAACTAATATGCAGCATCTATAACAACTAACATTAACAATAAACCATCTACTGTGACTGATCTACACAGTCACTATTCATATTACGACCTGTACACCTGTTCATTAATGCAACCATGTGGCAGCACCATGATGCATGCAATTACGCATCACAGAACAGCTGAAAATAGGCACAAGGGGCTGCTTGGTTATATTTCTAATCTGCAGTTGTCCAATTTGGCTCATGATAGCCTCAGATTCCTGTTCTTGGCAGAGAGAAGTGGAACGCCTTGTGGTCTTCTGCTGTTGAAGACCATCCATTTCAAGATCTGATGTTTTATTCAGGCTGAGATGCTTTCTTGCTTACCATGACTGTAATGAGTGCTTATACCGTATGAGTTCTGCAAAAGAAAATATCAACCCAGTCCATCCGACTGCAATAACCATGCCATGACCAAAGTCATAGAGATCACACTTTTTTCATTCTGATGTTTGATGTGAACATTAACTGGGTGACTTGATGTGCATGGCATTTGCAACCTTGCAACTGCTGCATGACTGGCTCATCAGATTGTTAGAAACAGCATTTATGTTCAGCTGCACAGGTGTTTTGAAGAAAGTGGTTGTCAATGACATAATCTCAATAAAAGAATGTACATCACTAGCTAGCAAAGTTGGCAAGTTATTTAGCTTGTCGTCCTCAGGAACTAATTCATTCGTTCATTCATTTATTCATTCATTGTCAGTAACTGCTTTATCCTGATCAGCAATGCAATGATTCTGTAACCCATGCTGGTAACATAGGGACACGGCAGGAGAATTAACATTGTATGGGATGCCAGTCCATCACATGGCACTCTACACACACAAGGAAGAAACCAGAAAACCCAGAAAAAACCCATGCAGACATAAGGACATTGTAAAACTCCACCAACAAAATAACCTCGGCAACCTCAAGCAACAAATTTAAGAACCTGGAGCTATGAAGCACCAACATAATAGTCCTGTTGTTAAGTATTATTGAAAGCTTGGTACTGGGAGAGGTGGGGGATAACCAGTTACAATGTTTTATGTTACTTTACTTAAGTACATCTTTCACATATATGTATTTTACTTGAGTAGTTTTCTTAAAGGTTACTTTTTCCCTTTACTCAACTCCGAAGTACAGCAAATCTGTACTTTTACTTAACTACATTTCTATATGTTGCGTTACCTAACCACAATAGTGTGTACTATTTGAAGCGAGTGCGTATATGCTGTATATTATGTGTAATTGCATGACTCACCTTTGCTTCTAAACATGTCAAAAAATGTAATGTTGTTTGAAATCAGAAGCGGAGGTGGTTGCAGACAGTGACAAAAAGAGCACATTCACAGTTGAGATGGTGAAGGCAAGTACTTCTGTACTTTTACTGAAGTGCGCAAATAAATTGAGGACTTTTACATTAACTTAAGTAATATTTCCTTCAGGGAATCTTTAATTTTACTCAATTACAGGATATGTGTATTTTGTCCTCCTCTGGTTAGCGGTTATATTTTGTATCATATGATTAATGACAAGCTTACACTCCCATTAATTTTATTAAATTGAGTATTCACATTAGGATAACTCTTGTATTGCATAAACCAGGATCCAACATGCATTTTTTATTGGCTATGGTGACCCCTGAGCACTTTTCATAACAACCTTCCCAGCAATGGTTTGAGGTTATCACCAAAGAATGGATGTAATTTAATTGAGCTTTGTTTGCTGCACAACAAACGTATCTGTAAGAAATCAGTGCCTAGAGCTCCACTTGAATTTTTCCATTGTGGTTTTATTCAGTTCTATTCCTTATCATATGCATCAGGATTATTATTTTTTAATTAAACCTTTTTTCTGTTGCATACACTCAAAAAAACAGTATTTTGGCTTGTGTTTTACATAGCCAAATTGCTTGGCTGCTCTGATTTGGAGCCCATTACAGTAATTGTTTTGGGATATGTGATAGAGTAGGTCTGTATGCTGACTACGGTGGAAGGGGGGGTACTTTTACAGGCTAAACCTCTCCAGGCTGTTGGCACAAAGCAACATTGCCAGAAGAGAGCGAGACTAACCCAGGATGACAGGAGCTACAGGGGAGCAGAGCAGCGCCAGCATTAGTCAACACTACGCTGGCACAGACATAGAAAGAAAAAGAGTAAGAAATTGCTTTTATTGATCAGTAGGACCAATGAAGCAGTTGGTTGGTTTGGACAAAGCCTACACTAAAGCATAACAAAATTTGTGCAGAGTTCAGTATGATGAAAAAAAAATATTTGGGAGCACTTCAGAGAGATCAAGCTGATTGGATTTTTAGTAACCATCTTAAACCTTAAACATTGTGGGTTTTTTTGTGTGTGTGTGTGTGTGTGTGTTCTTGGGAGCAGATTAAACTCTGAAGGCTGACATAATGTCTGCTGTGGTAAATTAATGGGTTTAAATTGTGTAGGACTTGTCAAGGCATGGACTCCACCAGACCTCTGAAGGTATGCTGTGGTATCTTCCACCAAGCCATCAGTAGCAGATTCTTTGACTCCTTTAAGTTGCAAGGTGGGGCCTCAATGGATCAGACTTGTTCATCCAGCACTTCCTACAGATGCTCAATCAGATTGAGATCTGGTGAATTTGGAGGGCAAGTATAACACCTTGAAGTGTTTGCCATGGTCCTCAAAACATTCCTGAACAATTTTTGCAGCCTGGCAGAGAGCCTAATCCCGCTGAAGGTTGTCACTGCCATCAGGTAATATTGTCCAAAGAAAGAAAGTAAGAAGAAAATTGCCCAAAGTATCACAGGGACTGCATGAGTTTTCCTTCTTCCCATAGTGCATCCTGGTACCATCTTTTCCAAGGTAAGTGATACACATGCACCCTACTGTCCTCATGATATAAAAGAAAACTTGATTCATCAGACCAGGCTACCTCTTCCATTGCTCCCTGATTCAGTTCTCATGCTAATGTGGCTACTGTAGGTGTAGCAATGGGAACAAGTCAGTGTGGGCACTGAAAGGTCTGCAGCTAACATCTGTGATGTTCTGACATACTTCCTATCATAGTATTTCAGCAATTTGTGCTATAGTAGTGCTTCCATGGGATAAAATAAGACAGGTTAGCCTTCACTGATAATGTGCATCAGTGAGCCTTGGGTGCTATGGACCCTGTCACTGGGACACCAGTTGTCATTCCTTGGTTCACTTTTGATAAATACTAACCACCTGCAGTTTTGGGGTTTTGTCGAGTTAGTCCTCTAGCCACCACAATTTGACCCTTGGCAAATTCGTTCCGATCCTCAAAGAAGGTCTGAATTTCTTTTTTCTTACATTTTCTTCTGCCCACTTCAGACCTACAGTATATGTGTTTCAAGTGACCTCAGAATGATCCATCTTGCTGACATCAGCAACACTTTTAAACCGATAACCAATCTGCTTTGTCAGACTGGCTGTGTGAGAGTAAGCAAAACCACATCTGATTAAATGTTTTTTTTGCATCATTTTAAGGATTATAAAAGTATAGTATTTCATTTTTAGGTGGTAATAGTAAGTAGTATCACATTGTGTCTTTGGGAGGCGTCTTTTTTACTAAAAGGTGTACTTGTCACATTTTTAAGAAACTATTGCTTTTAGTCAAATAAATTGTACTTATAGATAAAACTTTCGTTTAGTTTTTAACATTTGAAATCATGTTAAAGCTTCAGAGCTGCTGTAAATGTAACAAATTGATTAGAATCCAATTCAATTACCCATTTTCAAGAAAAGCTCAGTACCAATACTCCGCTTGTTGTTTGAACAGCTCATTTCCCAGCAGATATAATATCCAGAGCCAGACTATTGTGATGGAGAGGTTACGAGAACATTAGTTCGTTTGGGTTTCCACCAAGGCCACCCACCCTCAACCTGATCCTCAACCACAGTTTAACAAGGGTGTTGGCTGAGACTGCTGCAAGGGTTAGCGTCAGCAAAGCTAGCACCAGCAGGTGAGCACTGGAACTCAGCCCAGGCCTACTGGCATTCCTGCTTTACATGACACCAACTGACACCAACCTGACCCAAATACGATCAGACCTACCACATTGTAAGGGTTGACTGTGTAAGAAAAACCCTTTATCACTGCTTAGCAGGCTACATTCCTTGCTTGCGTCTCAAATATTCTGTTGCAGTTGACAGAAAACGACCTGAACGATCATAATGATGATTTTATTCATGTGTTTGAAGTGCAACAAAACAGAAGAAAAGCAGTGGGGCTATAA
Source organism: Dinotopterus cunningtoni (assembly GCA_028565755.1). Lineage (NCBI taxonomy): Eukaryota > Metazoa > Chordata > Actinopteri > Siluriformes > Clariidae > Dinotopterus > Dinotopterus cunningtoni. Next base: position 6,890,423 of record JAOTRS010000039.1, read on the forward strand.
TGTTCATGAAAGCATGGACATGGAGCTTTAAATCAGGCCTCCAGTATGGCACATGATCACATTTTAGCATTACATATCACATCCTATGTAATCATTCTAGTTGCCCTAAGAAAGAAAAAAAAACACACAATTATTCCTTTCTGCATCTTTGGTAGCTGAATTCGGACCTCATGGCATACATGTCGTTAGCACTGTACCAGTCACAGACCTCGCTTTGGTAGCAATTTATTTAAACAAATGTAGACCCTAGTTAAACACAGCTATCACCACATCACAACCTTGTTCGTTGTTTATATCAGTAAAAATACATTCAACAATAAAACAATATCAAGTTCTGAATTAATGTCAATTAGACAGTTGTAGTTTGTGAATGTGGGCAGCAAGATCCCGAGGACTTAAATATAAAACACTTTGAAGGACTTTGGGATAGACGGGCTTTATAGCTATAGAATTCCTTCGAGGCATGAAGCTTTAAGACAACACACTGGAAGAAAACAAAGATCAGGCGCAGAAAAATCAACACACATGGGACGAGGAATAAAAGGCAAAATAAACAGAATGACCATCACACTAAGAGTTGGACATCAGACAGACTGAGCTAAGATCGGTAGAGGAGAATCTTCTCTGCACACGTCTGGCCCACCAGGCTTGCATACTGCTCCACGTCTTTCTCATCGTTTTTCTTTTTCCGCGAATAGGCTGCGTACGACATGACCGTCCTCTTATGCAGCACCCGAACCCGGCCCAAGTCTATCAGTTGACAAGCATCACCTACACACACAGACATACAAAGACAGCAAGTTAAAAATGCAATAAGGCAGAATTTCATTATGTGTACAGATGGACTCACTGAAGAGCTCAAAAACTCAAAAATTCAACATCTTATAAAACTATAAGCTTTATCTTTGTAGGAACTTTCAGGAAATCCTGGAGATAAGTTGATAATTTTATGTCAGGGCTCTGTGCAGGACTCTTGAGTTCTTCTACTCTTCTCACACCATGCTTTGTCATGATGGAATATGTCTGGGCTTATATACTGTAGGTAAAGCTACAGCATAGCATGACATTCTAGACAATTCTGTGCCAATACAACTTTAGGGCAACAGTTTTGGAAAGGTCATTCACAGTCTCCTCTGAAAGTGTTGGAACAGCGAGGCCAATTCTTTGGTTCCTGCCTTACATTGATGACATCTGGGTCTGAGATCCCAGGATGGATATGAGACAACAGATCAGAATTTTATTCTTGTACTTCCTGATCTGTACATCTAGATGTGTTAAACACCTTTGATCATGCTACCTTTTGTTTAAACTAATCCATTTTTCAAACAACCAAAAGCATCAAAACAGAAATCACAGGCGTTGTCTTGTTGTCCGAGTGTCAAGTCTGTGTGTCTAAGTGTTTCATTTCATGCAGATTCTTTGTTTAAACACTTAATAGCTCGGAATGTCTACTCTTGATTTGAGCCCTGGGTTGCACCTGAGTGGATTGTGTTTGATGTTAAAACAAACAAAGCAAAACAAACAAACAAGGTAAACCATCAAAGACCAAAGAGCTGTCTAAGGAAAAAAGCAAGCCATTTTAAACCTGAGAAAAAGCAGGAATATTTGACCAGAGATGTTGCATAAAAATTGGGTTTAGCAATACAACAATTTGGAATGTTTAACTAAGGATCAGGCACAAGACATCTCAATAATAAATGCTTAAGGAGATACGAAGACAAAGCTTGGAAGCACGTATCAGAGATCAATGGTGTCTCTGGAGAGTGTTTATAGTTTAAGCACTTGGCTTGCGGTACTTATTCACTTCATAGTTCATCCAAAGCCTGGTATGTAATATATAAAAAGAACTAAATTTCACAAGGATTACAACATATATAAATACTATTATAGGCATATGGCATATGGTCCATAAGCACAAAAACAAACAAGTGGAACAGGCCACAAAGACAGAGTCAGAGCATAAATTTAAAGGAAAAGTAAGCTACAACAATTTAAGAACTCAATTTAGGCTTCGCAAAACATAAGCAGCACTCAGGCGATGAAATGAAACACAAGATAAGTTTTAATATTCCTGTCCACGTACAGCAAATCGGTGCCTGGCATGGGGCACCAATTCAGGCTGAAATCTAATTAAATGTGGCAAACACACATACACAAATAATGACCTAACTGCAACATCTAGAAAGCTAGTACAGTATGTACAAAAAAGAAAGAAAAGATGAAAGGAAGTACAGACACAGAAACTAGCTAAAGCCGGCGGTGGCACCAGCGACAGATGAGCCAAGTGAAGCGTTATGATTATTATTAATAGATAAAACTGAACCACCAGGACCACCTCCCATGATCCATCTCTGTGCCTGTGCTGCAGTCATCTGGAGGCCAGCTGAAAAAGACCAGGGGGTGTATTAATGTTGGTGGTGGTGTTGGGGGGGTGATTTTGCCATGGGTGTGTGTAAATTTTGGGGTCGGGGTTGCTCTTGTGCGTGCAAATTAGTCTCCATCATTTTGCACATATGGAGAATACAGTTCAATTTGCAGCACATTCCTCTCCCCACAATCCCATCAAAGTCCCGTCAAAGACCCAGATTCACTCTCGGGAATTACCCGCTCAGGAAGAAAGAATGAGTGAGAAGAAAAATGAAAAAGAGGGAAAGGATCAAAAGTAGGGTTATGGCGAAAGGGGAGAGACAATAACATTGGAATGGTTGCCTGTATGGATCAAATTATCAAAATCAATCTATATCCTAACTAGCATAAATACCGGTCGTTGACAGGTGAAGATTTTTCAAAAGGTTAAAGATAAAAATAAGCTGAGCAGTGATATTATTTCAGGTTAAAGCCTATGTACATGGCTGTCTGTCTTTTTGTACGGCAGAACTCTCTGTCTAACTTATGAATACAAAGAAATACCATTTTATAAGGGTAGTATCTTTTCCCGTGTTGTACTTTTTTTGTAGTCAGCTAAATACACTCCCTGTTTAAAGTAGATTATTACATCTGGCACATAACTGATCATAACATCATGACTGCTTTAATTAGCACCATGGTTTCGGAACATATGAGACAAACTGGTTTTAAACTTCCCACAGGAGGAAAAAAACAATGTTTAAACTTTGAAGATTCAGTTTTCAAAAGTTTCATTCCTTTTACTTTTGAGTAAGCCATGCTGAGTAACGTCTGTGTTTGTGTTTGGTGAGGATTTGGGTGCTTTGTAGAGGCATACATTTGTTTCTGTCTTCCACATACATACTGTTCAAACATACAGAGCCAATCAACACGATAGTTTACCATAAATACTCAGTGTATTTACGGTAAACTATCAAGTTAATTGCCTCTGTTGAGTGACATGCATATTCACGCCCACTTAGAAGACAAAAGCGATGGCTGCTATAAGATAATCTGGCACAAAATGGCTCATGATGTCCCTTACACTCAACATTTTGATTACATTTAAGGCAAAGATTTAACTTCAGGCAAAGACCAAAGGGCTAGTAATGTTCTAGCAAAAATCTTTCTTTTATTTATAGAGATGAGTGAGAAAAGAGTATAGAGTATAAATACCACCACAGATAGAGTACAAAGTAAAGTAATAAATATTGAAAGAGAGAATGAGAAGAAAGAAAGTTAAAAAGAAACACCATAAGAAAAAATACAGGCAAGAAGAAAGGAGTGAAAGAAAAAGAAAAAAATGAAAGAAAAAGTCACCATTAAACAAAGAAACAAAATAAGAGCAAAAAGAAGAGAAATCATAATGAGCCAGAGATAGAGAAAAGGGAGAAAACGTGATGGGGAAAAAACAAAAGAGGTTAAAAGAAAAAGGGAGAAAGACAGACAGACAAAAATAATAAAGACTGAGAGAAAGGGTAAAGGAAGGAGAGAAAAAAGAATTTTAAAAAATTATGAGTAAACAAGAAGGAAAAAGAGAAAGAAAGAGATGATAGTGAGAGCACAACAGAAGAACAGAAACATGACAAAAATAAACAAGAAGTAAACAGAGAGAAAACGAGAGGAAACAATAGATGAAAAAGGGGTGAGGGCAGAAAAAGAACAAGAATAAGAATAAGAGAGGAGATTAGATAGAAAGAGAATCAGAAATACTAATAATAAGAAAGAAAGAAAGAAAGAAAGAAAGAAAGATGGGGAAAAAGGACAAAAACAAAAGATAAAAATGAGAGAGATTAAAGATGACAATGATGGTAAAACAGAGAAATGAGTGTGTAGAAAAAAAGAATAGGAGGAAGACAGAAAAAGAAGAAGAGAAAGATGAATAAGAAGAGAGAATATGACAAAACTTGAACAATTTAATTTATAAAACAAACCCTCTTCCAAAACCATAAACTCTCCCTCAATCTCCCTGCCAAAACCCAAAACTCTACCCCAAACACTCCCAGACATTCCAAACTCTACCCTACCCTACCCCCAAACGCTCCCCCCAAAAAACAAACTCTCCCCAACCCAAGCTCTCCCTCAATCTCCCTGCAAAAACCCCAAACTCAACAAACCCTCCAACACACCCCAAACTCTCCCCTAATCTCCCTGCCAAACCCCAAACTCCGCCCCAAACTCTCTGCCAGATCTACACCAAACCCCAAACCCTCAAAGTATACCCCCCAAACTCTACCCCACACTCCAACCCCAAACTCCCCCACACTATAAAATTCTCTCTCTAGTCTGCTCCCCACAATCTCTCCCCCAAATCTCCCCCCCACCAAACCTAAACACTGTTTGCTTTATTATTCTCGTGCTTTTTTAAGAGAAAGCAATAGAACGGGCCTGGAAAACCCCTGAGGCCCTCTCTCTTCTTTTTAACGTGTTTGGCAGAAAGGAGCGTTTATTCCTCTGGAAAGAATTTCTTTTGGTTTTCATGTTTTGTTTAAAGAATCTGCATAAGGCTCACTGGCAACAATCAAACTTTTCCACATATACACTCCATGATTATGTATATTAAATTAGTCTTTAATGTAAAAAAAACGATGTGATGGGACATCCTTTGGAAATAAACAAGTTGCATAACGTCCATCAAAGGAGCGTCTCTGGCTCAGAAGCGAATCACTGAGCTTTAGAGCATTTCTGATGGAGTACATGATGCTCAGAAAGAGACAAAAAGAAAAAGAAAGAGCAGTGGAGCTGTGAAACATGGCTATGGCTATAAGCCTTGAACAGCACAAGTCATTGATGGAAAGAGAAAAAAAGAGACTGGAAAATGATGAGATGTCAAACTGTGAGAGTAAACAGGGCAGAGAGACGGCTTTTAGCTTCACAATTAAGCATGCCAATAACACTGAGCAGAGCTGTCAAGGGTGTCAGGGGTGCTCTCTTTTGAACAATCCAAACATCCGCTGGGCTTATAAACAGCCCTCTCCCCTGCTCCAGCCATCCTTTTACTCATTTACAGCTCCTACTGAGGGGCACCAGGCTTTCTCAGTCAGCGGCACCGGAGGTTCAGTGGACGACTCGAGGTCAGAGGTCAAAGGGAATGATAAGGAAGACTTTCTCTGGAAAAAAAGAAGAATGGGGCCTGACCACAGGGTTCTGAAAACTCCATCATGGAGAGCGAGAACACCACAATGCCACAGTGTATCAATTCGACCTGCTATTCGTAAATTTCTTAGAAAGCATACTTAAACGTAGTTGATTTAAATCTAAAATTCTGTTTTATTAACATGTCTGTGGTTTAACTTACAAAATGAAACAACAGCAGAGCTGTATTGTGAATCTTTGAGTAAAGCTGTGTAGGAATATTAACACAAGCCATAATAAAGAAAAGAACAAAGTTTACAAGAATTTGCATATGGTGATGCCCATAAAAGTTAATGTGCCTGAACCATGAGCAGAAAGGCAGAAGAAAATATTTAATATTATATAATATTATTAAATAACCTCCAAATCTTTCATTTTGCATATGGAAGATTTTGACAAAATGTTCTTAATCGTCCTCTTAGTCCCTGACTTCGTGAATTAGCATAATGATGTGTTTTTAGTTGAGACTATGAAGGACCATTTTAAGTCACTCTGGATAAGGGCATCTGCTAAATGCTGTACACATAATAAAATTAGGCCATTTAAACATGACTTGAAGATTTGAAGTCGATCAAGCTAAGTAGGATATGAAAGTTATCATGAGTAGGATGTGAAAGTTATTCTGAAATTATATGATACAAAATTTCTTGCGTAAACGCTCCAGGAAACTAATTACAAACAAATCGGGTTGTATCGGGTTTGGTACACGGGGCTCATTGTGTTTGCAAGCATGTTTGTCATTGACGACGATCAGACATAACATTACAACACAAAACATTAAGCCTAATATCGTAAAGGTTAACTCTGTGCTGCCTGGACAGCTTTGGTGCCTCGGGGCATGACTCCACAAGACCTCTGGACGCGTGCTGTGGTGTCGCGGATCCTCTGCGTGCTGTGGATTGATGGGTGGAGCTTCTGGATTGGACTTGTTTGTCCAGCGTATTCCATTGGTGCTTGTTTGGATTGGGATCTGGAGATTTTGGAGGCTGGGTTGGTGGCCTTGAGTCAGCATCTACTAGTTTCACGATTTGTGCGGGCTAGTCTTTGGATATGTGAGTTGTTCTTGCTGTACTACTGTAAGTGTTCACCAGAATGAACACCAGCCATGAAAGGGTTAACGCAAGTTACAAAAAAAAAAAAAAAAAAAAGAAAAAAAAAGAGTTTATTGAAACCACCGCACTCTGTCGGTCAGGCTTTTTTCTTTTTTTTAACGGCGCCTTTTCTGTTGCTCAATAGGACAAGGTTGCCTGACTTGACGATCTCCACATACGCTTTCAATAAACACAGCCACACACACACACACACACAACTAATATTGTTCTGGCCACAGACATACAGCAGTGACTGTGAATCCTGACACAGAGCGTTGTACTGGGTCTCACTCTTAAACTTCATACAGATTAGAAAACGGTGGTACGAGGGTATAAATATATAGGAGTGTGTCAAAAATCTAGGAGTGTGAGAGATCCTCCAGGACTCCATCGGCAGCATTCAGACATATCAGCGTTAACATGAACACCGGTGCTCCACAACGCTGGCAATAACTGCCACACTTACGCCATGCTGCATTTATCATCGCTTTTAATCCTGGAATGGCGTTTCGTTTAAATCATAAACAGGCAATGCCTCTGGCTTGGGGTTTGACAGAAGAAAAGGTGGTTAGACCGATTTCAACACCTCCAATAATTACACCCGCTGGTCTCCAACTGGCGAATGTCCTCGTCCTCGAACAACTAACTTCAAGAGACTGGAAGACAGGGAAATACATTAGACTTTACCAGGGACTCGTGCAGTCCTTGAGAAGGTGAACAGCACTGCATGAAAAGTAAAAGTCTGAAATAGCTGGCGTCCTCCAGCCAAAAACAACAGGTCAAGCAGGGCTGGAGGTAACGCAAGAAAGATTCACAAACACTCCAAGAACTGACAGACTTTGTCTGAGTGTTATGCACTGCTGAGCTGCGTCTCATGCACTGCAATAATACACTGATCTCCAGAAACTTAGTTTTCATTGGTAAGGATTGTTCTGTTGGGATTGTATTGATTTCACAACGTACCATTCTACTCCCTCACTCTCACTCGCTCTCTAAATTCTGCACAGGGCCGCGAGAAGCCCGGAGTCAGTCTCTGGGCATGAGGCAGTGTACCAGTCCATCACAGG
>JAOTRS010000039.1:6907257-6918550 GCA_028565755.1 Dinotopterus cunningtoni
ACCAAGTTGCCACTGTTGGGCCCTTGAGCAAGGCCCTTAACCCTCAACTGCTCAGATGTATAATGAGATAAAAAATGAAAGTCGCTCTGGATAAGAGCGTCTGCCAAATGCCTAAATGTAAATGTAAATGTAAATGTAATCTCATAGGATGCATGAAGGCAAACACCTATGCAAGTGCCTGATCAAGATACACTCATGTGCCTATAAATGTGTGTTTGCAGAAGTTGGAAGAGGACGTTAGGAGGTGTGTGTGTGTGTGTGTGTGTACCCAACCTGCACGCTTCCTGATCCACCAGCAGATCCATGACGTGGAAGAAGTCACTGCAGGTTCTAACAGGTCTGGTCATGGAGGTGCAGGGAAACAAATCTTCCCCCACACACACACAACACAACCCTGGCAGGAAATCTCACTTTCCACAAGCATGGAATCAAAAGTCTGATTCAATGCTATCTTTTAGGAAAAAGGCACAGCTACCTGAGATGGAAGACAAGGAGACAGTGAGCTGAAGAAAAGATTGGATACTAAATAGAGACAGGACAGAAAAGGCACCAAGGAAGCAATGACGACGAAACAGAAGATTAAACCAAGCGATGGAACGCTGGAATATCCATGTCTGTTCCACTTCCTCCTATGTGGGTCTATGGGAAGCTTAGATCAACACTACGACAATCATTTTTCTGCTTATATTCGTTGATGTGTACTCGTTCGCAAACACGTTCATACTGAACGTTATCTTTTAGATTTTCGTACCCAGCAGACATGTAAATATTATTGATTCTGCTCTTATCATGATTCGGTCCATTTACTGAGCTGGCAGCTGCTTCTTATGATATAAAGTGAGAAGAAAACATTAAAACAAAAGGATGATGAAATTTGCCGTGTATAAATCAATATACACGACTAGGTTGTGTTAGAGAGGAGGATGTGATTATAAAGGCAAAAGGCCAACAAGATCTTTTTTATTTAAATAAAAAAATAAATAGATAAACGTGTAAATTATTGTGACGATCGTATATCCAACAAATATTAATTTATCCTGAAGCAGAGCTCATGACTCATGCACATACAATACAATACAAAAGAAACTAAACAGTGCAACATTCGAGTCTGATCAATGGAGAAATAATGTAAACTGTCCTATCATTATTCCCCATGTGTGCGTTTTTTCTCTTAAATAATATAGTATGACCCACGGAGCATCATCGGTCTTTCCAAGCCTCGTCCCATCCCTCAATGACACAGCAATGAAGGTAACGATGACAGACGGACCCCCTCTTCAAGGCTCATTAACCTCGCCAAAGAGAAGCATGAGAAAGACTAGGAAGAGTCCGACATCCCTTTTGTTTGTGTAGTGCTCGTCATATAGCGCTTGGCTTGCTTCATAAGGTACGATGAAATGCGCATAAGGTTGGTGGCAGCACAAACACACAATGACAAGAACTGGATAAATAGCTGAGAAGAAAAAAAGGTGGGATAGATGAGGCAGAGATAAACAACGGCGAAGGAATTCGGTGTGGACGGAGCCGGAGGGAGCTGGTGCATGTATGAACTCTCTATCTGTCGGAATCGGTGATGCTACCGCCATGTTTTCAGGCTGGAACTATTTCAAAATCTGATACAGGTCATGGTCCATGTGAATTGTTGGTTTGATTTATTGGAAAGATAGGTTGTAAAGATCACATTTTACAACACAACTCAGTCTTAGGAAACAAAATGCACCGTATACCCTGCACATTTAAAAGAAAAAATAAAGACTAACTAGAACAGTGCTCGTCTTTCAAACAAGAGAAAAGAAAAAAAAAAAAACACAGTCAAGTGCTGAAGTGTCACCCAATTTCTCTCACTTGCTCCGACAGCGCCTTCCCTCGCCAGCCCCTACCTGAGATTTATTTGAAAAGCAATTAATCAGGCACATAAATCCTGAAGCTCGGTGCTGGCCAGGAATTCTTGTGAAAGACAAAACCATGTACCTCTCCAACTTCAAGCCTCAGTGCTGTCTGTGTGCACATGGGAGCCTTGAAGAAGCTCAGAAGAACTTATTTGTAACCAGAAATTCCTGACACAAACTATGAAAAACTTAACAGATTCCAAAATGTTTGCAGCTTATTGTACAATTCTCTGCATCATTTGGAAAGATACAGTAAAAAAAAAAAATCCTCACTGAATGGTGACTACAAGCTGTCCCAACACTGCATTGATATTAGAAACCAGATATAACAAATCATATTAGTTTTAATGCATACTTTAAAAGATCTTTTGAGATTTGCTGCTTAATTGAACAGTTTGGCCACAGTTTGGATTTAGACCCAATTTATACTTTATGATTTTCTGCTGCCAATTCCCACCCACCAGCCAGTTCTCCCCATCACACAATCCAGCACATTCTGCAACACAGGGCACCTTAACGCATTGAAATCTGCCGTCTTACACATACATAAGCAACGGAATCTCTGTGTAAACTTTCCATGATGTTATGTGTAGAGCTGTGAATCATATGTAGACTGATGATTTGTTTCGATTGTTGGACATTGCGATTTTTGATTCAATTCAAATCAGTGGCTCTAATGTTCAGTGTCTGATTTCTCTCAACCTCTTCTTTAAAGGTTTTAAAGTGAATGTAATTCACCGAACATTGAAATGCTGTGTAATTTGTGTTGATTGTTTGAATGTCACACTTTGTACAAACCGATAATCATCTTTTTTTTCCCCCCTGAAAAGACTTGAATGCCTTTATGCTAGACACTCATCATGGATCCAAGTGCAATAAAACCCTAAAATCTGATACATTTGTGTAAATTGAACACACCATACTGTGCCATAATTGGAAGTAGACGGCAGATGAGAGAGTCAATCATTTGACATTTCTGTCAAAATATCAATAATATTAAGCATATACCAGGTCAGCTTGGAGAGTGTGGATGTGCAAGTGTACTTGGCTATTGAGCAATATCACTAATCTGAAAGCGGTGAAGATGAGGGGCAGCAAACGTCCATAGGCACGATATGAAGCGATCCTGCCTTGTGTGAACACTTGCTGGGTCTGAATCCAAACTGTGACCAAACTGTTCATTTAATCAGTAAATCTCAAAAGATCTTTTGAAGTAAGCATTAAAACTATGATTTGTTATATCTGGTTTATAACATGAACGCAGTAGAACGAGCGTGGATCCTAGATATTCATTTCAAGGAGATCATAAAACATCACTGCAAGTTCAGAGGGGTTGGTGTCCACATCTCATGAAGGGAAGGTGCTGGCATTTCGCTGCTCCCCACAGCTTCGTGCACATCTGGGCTCGATTTCCTCCACGTGCACTATTTTACCTTTCAATCATCTCCTAGACAAAACATGTGAGTGAGTAAACAGGAAGCAGAATTCCCTTTCAGATGGAGGTGAATGATAGTAGGTGTGTTAATGATGAGCGATATCCCTCCTATCTGACTAAACATCAATGAAAAAACAACCCCAAAAAGGTCAACACAACCACGCTTAATAACTAGTCAGGTAGATGTCAGTCGGTAAGGCTTGTGCACACTTGTGTAGAATTGCAACCCGTCAAAACCTTTACCAAGTCGTCCCATTGTCTGTACATTCCAGAACAATAGCTAGGCCTATCCCTCCTGTAAAGAAGGTCAACACGTTCAGAGCAACATATAAGAACTAAAAAAAATAATACCACTGCACAAAAGCAGACACACATGCATACACTTGCCTGTGAGTGCTCTCACCCTTGCATTAACACACTGACAAAAGCACAAACACTCTTGCTAACATAGCAACAGTGTTTGTTTCTTTTGTCTGTTGGTTTAAAGTCCTTTGTTGGGACTGGAATAAATACCGCAGCGTAGACAGGAAGAGGACGACTGAATCAGGATCGGGTTTAACTACTACACAACAATCAGCTTTGAGCTGAATCACGGCTAGACTCTGACCAGTTCACAAAAATCTTTCCTTTCACCAACCATGCACACTCAGTCCATCATACACACTCACCACACTGCAAGCCTAACATTAGCGTGTGTGTATGCATGAGTCTGTGCTGTACTGCTGAGTGACACACACATAAGCACACGTGCACAGCAATTGGACAGGCTGTTCCAAATGCAGAGAGGAGAGTCCGTGTGTGAAAGACAAGTGTAAACACTTTGCACTGTAAAAATACACCCTCCTTCATAGTCGCCTGACACATAGCGTCCAGGCAGGGACTTTAGTCGTGTCTGAATTCGAGACATTTTCACCAACCGCCATTTTTTAAACACAAGGGACCAGCCAAGATTTTTTTTTTTTCACACCAGTCAACATATTACAGAGGGACAAACTTCAAATAAACACAGCATCTTGGCAGCCCTGGGCTCCTCTGTTCCACACACACACACACACACAGGCACACACTTGCGTACAGACGGGCCCAGCTACGTGTCAGGGGCTCTACGGATGACAAGTTAATGATGGGAAAATATTTTTACAGGATTGTGTTTCAGCAGAGCACCGTTTTACAGGCACAGGATCCCCAGGCCTGTTTTTATCTCTCCATCGCTCCGGCCATTTATTGGGGGGCAGCTCGAGCCCAGAAAGAGCGTTTTTACCACCAGGGTCTTACGTCGGACCCTGCTTACAGTGGCTCGCCCTTCTCCAGACTGTTGCTCTATTCTGGTTTTTACCCGAGATATGTCAGATGCTTGTCCAAAAATGGTGCTATTACAGCAAATAATCTCGCTCTGTGCATCGAGTTGAAACGCAGTTTAAAGTGAGACCTACCGTGGAGTTCTCGGTGTGGGAACGCAAAAGAAAACACAGGACCAACATAGAAACCAACTTTTCTAAACATTCACAATGATTTTGAAAAATGACGGCTTGGGAGTGCTGGAATTTGTTCAGTCACGCTAAAACAGTCCTTCTTTGTTACTGCATATGGTGCCATTTCAGAGTGACGCTTTCGAACTCCCCCAAACAACCTACATGCAAGTACGGCTCTAAAAATAAACGCAAAGCGAGTTAATGGCAAAGCAAACACCACAGATTTTCTGCTGGACCTCTCTGGATTCATTTATCCTGACGCTCAATCTAAACTTTCAGCTTCCAACCCTGTGACCTTCACACCTCCCACAACACACAACAGACGCACTTCTCCCGTTTAAAGGTGCGCTCGATTGTACGGTTTGACCTCCGGACTTTGACCCCTTGGGTCCTTGGCCCTGTCAGTGCTCCTCAAGGGAGAGCTGGAGCGAATGCTCGCCGACTTGGCCCCAATCTAAACACATAAACCATTACCATGTCAAGCTGTGACAACCTTTTAAAGAGCATGCTTGGTAAAATAAGAGATTATTAGAAAGCTATGTGAATGGGTCATTGATAAAAGTGGAAAATATGAATCATGGCAACCAAGGGAACATTTTATCATACTGACTGGTCACTTTATTAGGGTTGTCAATTTTAGCATGTTTGGTCTTTTAGCCTTCAGAAGAACATCGTGCATTTACTTCGGACTGGATCCTGCAAGATCTTGGTATACTGTGAGGTAATGATGTATTGGTGGTAGGAATGGTGTAGTTTGTTCAGCTTGATCCTACACACCAGATATCCAGAGAAGTCTCAATGCAGTGACAGGTTGCTAATGGAATGAAAACCTGTCATGTTCTGGAAAGCATACAGTGATGACAAATGCCTTGTCATCAATACGGTGCGCTGTCAGCCTAAATGTGTGCATGTAGTCATGATGGGATGAACATTGGCAGCAACCCTGAGTGCTAATGTGAGCTCTGAAAACACATCATCATACCATCCTCATACGATCATCAAAGTCCTATAAAGTGGTGTAATGAAATTATTTATTTCGCAGCTTGTCACACTTCGAATCGAAACACCTTTACGAATTCATATTGCTTAACAAGTTCTGATTCCTTCATCAGCACGATGCCAAACAATACAGAGACATCCACTCTGCTCCTAAAACGACTAAAACCCTCGTAATAAACGGCCAACTCATAGTATACTGGGTTTCCAATTGTGCACAACTTAAAAAGATCCAAAGTGAAACATTAGTATTCCTCTTCTAAATTACAAAATACTAATACACGGACAATGTAGACAGGTGACAAATCAAAAGAAAATACTCTGCATATTTATGTACAAGGTCTTGAATAAAAAAAAAAAATTAAAAAAAAACACTATCAGCACATCTTAAACACAAAAAATGCCTGGAAAAAAGTTATTGCTGGCTACGATATTCCATAGTTCATTGTCCATAAAATTAGTGATAGGGTAGAAATCTGGTGACTGAGAGCCATGGAATGTGAGTTACATTATACATTTGGTTAAAAAATATGCAACAATAAACAGAATATAAACAATAATAGAGATCTCTGACTGGGAATCCTTTTCAAAAGTTAAGTGGTTAACCTCATGATTGTGGTTGCAGATACTGTATATACACCAATCAGACAAGTAAAAGACAAAACATTAAGACCAATACTGTGAGAGTTCTCCATGTACTGGCCCCTCGGGGATTGCTCCACTGGGCCTTCCGGTGTGCTGTGGTGTCTGGTACCAGGATGTTTTGGGTGCTGTGGGTTGCGGGGTTGGTCCTCCATGGATCCGACTTGAGTGGATTCCATGATTCTATGGATGCTTGGTCTAAATCGAGATCTGGAGAGTTTGAAGGCCGTAACTACAACCTTGAACTCTTTGCTGGCTAAGCCCAATACCGGGCAGGCTGTGATGCCCTGAGTGTTCTGATACCTTTCTATTGTGGCCAGCAGTGCTGTTTTGTTTTGTTTGTTTTTTTTAATTTGGGCTGCATTGTTTTTTTTGGCTCAGATGACAGTGTTGGGCACTTGGGGAAAGCACTTAAACCTATGAGCTTGTAAAATACTGAGCAACTGGAGATATGGGAATTTTGTGGGTTGCGGTAGAAGGGGCATTTGAAGGGGCATGTTTCTGGTCCCTGCTTTCTAATTAGCTAGTAATTAATTCTAATTAATATACAGCTACATAAAACAGTGCGTCTGGAAAATGAGTGAAAGAGAAAGAATTTCAAGCATGGCAGAATGCATGATCTGATTTGTATTTCGGCTGGAAAATTTACAGACACATTTTGGAGACCTCTGAGTGTTATGCAACCTTGTATAAAAAGGAGTATAATAGGTGACCTTTAATAGAGGTGTCAAACACAAAGGCAGGGAATCTAAAGGAAACCTTAAAAACATTCAATCTTACATGTACAGTCAGGAAAATCATCCCAAATGACACAACTAGCTCTCTGCCCCAACATGCACAGCCATCACAAATCTGATCTACCATAACACACCCTGAAGTGTGAACTCAACTGAAGCAGGTAAGAGTCATCCAGTGAATACTGTGAAGCATTCATGAAAGAAGCCCAAATGGAACAGATTACATGGTGAAAATGACTCTACTTCAAAGCTATGGCGGCACGGGGGATTTAAAAAAAAAAAAAAAAAAAAAAAAAAAAAAAAAAAGCTCCTGCCAAACAAAACGTGCGGCAATTGTTTATCTTTTCTCTCAGAGTCGCTCTCTTTCATTCCATCGGATCGCCGCCTCTCGCTTGCTTCCTATCACTTTCATCTAGTGTGCTCTGCTGGTGACATGCGGTTTACGGGGCGGCTGCAGAGGCGGAGGAGAAAGGACAGAGTGGCTTGGGAGAGAGCTTGGCTCGGGACGGAGCTCTTCACACATTGGACTGAGGAGTTTAAAGGCCTCCGCAGCCTGACATAAGATCTCCTGGATCTACACGTTCCATATGGGTTTAATGGTTCAGGTCCTTTAGGAAGTTCATCCAAAAGTACTAAGGCAGCTAATAATAGTTGGCAGGCTACACTTAGCTGCCTTCTTCATGAAACACTACCTGGTCCACCATCAGATGTCTTTTATTATAGATTTTTTGACTCACAGAAGAGAGATAACGGCTACCAGTGGCATTAAATTATGGTCTGGTGAAAGCTTGTAGCCCAAGGCGTCAGATATTGTTCATTCAATCATTTTCAGGCACTATATGGAACTTGTTATGGTTGCGGCGGATCTGGAGAATATTTCAACACCACACATGCATTTAGAGCAGGAACCAGACTTTCCAGGAGGGAAACCATCCTCATAAAGGTGAAGAGCGTCACTATAAATTGTTTCTCTTTCTATAACTTTGTGCTACAGTATATAACCAAATAGTGCTGTGCAATGTGCATCAGAGTCAAACATCACGACACAGAGTGCCCCATCATCCAGTTTAAACAAATAAGGGTGACAAATTAAAGGGAAAATAAAACAGCTTAAGTATCATCACATGTCCCTTTCCCATGAGGAGAGAAACGTTTCATCATTTCACTACATGTTTCATGCATCATAAGAACTTGAACACTTAGTTGCAGGGACCAGTTTTTCTTCTATTTGTCACACATGTTCAGAGAGAGAGAGAGAGAGAGACAGACAGACAGACAGACAGACAGACAAACAGAGACAGACAGACAGACAGACAGACAGACAGATAGATAGATAGATAGATAAAGAGGGAGAGAGAGAGAGAGAGAGAGAGAGAGATGCGTCTTTTCAGATGCACTTGTTCCCACCTGCCTTGACATTCCTCAAGATTTACACAAGTGTACAGAGAGAGGGAGACAAACAGACAGCGCAATGAGAAAAAACAGGACAGGAACGTTTGGTAGACATTATGGACGGAA
Organism: Dinotopterus cunningtoni; assembly: GCA_028565755.1. Taxonomy (NCBI): domain Eukaryota; kingdom Metazoa; phylum Chordata; class Actinopteri; order Siluriformes; family Clariidae; genus Dinotopterus; species Dinotopterus cunningtoni. The sequence goes on from JAOTRS010000039.1 coordinate 6,915,947, forward strand.
AAACAGGGTTCCACATGTAGGGCTGGACAAAGGTTCCCTCTGACAAATCTGTTTTAAGGGGAGGACAGACAGATTAAGAACACATTGTATTTGAGCCAGCGCTGTACTTCTGTCCCAAATACGATAACCCGAATCCAAATAAGCAAGAAAACAAGTGGTTTCATGTGGGGTTTTTTTTGTTTGTTTGTTTGTTTTTACAATACAATTAAAATTAAAATTAAATAAAATAAATAAATAAATAAATGTTCTTTATGTGAGTAGGCTGAGGACTGGCCTAAAAGCCTGCTTAGTGACGGGACTGCAAATATTTCTCTTTTTCTCCTCGTTTGGCCCCAAAGCCATGGTGTGTCGCTTAATGCTTTCTGTCAGTCTCTTCCTCGCGCTGCCTTTCCTCCCGATCCTTTCTCCTTCTCAGTGGAAACTTTAATGGCTTCCTGTTCTAAATACGAGCATTCTCTGACGGAAACAATAAAAAACAAGAATAAATAGTGCTTTATTTACACCCATGGCACGGACTTGGGCATGTGTACCTGGTGTGGGGGCTCGGGGTATGGAGGAGAGAGTGCAGAAGTCGTAGCTTAAGTAAATTGTTTATGTGGTAAAGGATAATTATTCAACAATTATTTGGCATTTCATGTATAACTTCATTTACAGGAGACCTATTAATTACCAGAAATTCACCAGAAACTTTTTTGTCATTTTTAGGCATTATTATTTTAGGTGTGCCTTCAGAGTGCTTTGTAAAAAAATAAAACAAAACAATTAGGGAAAAAATATTTTTTGTTCTTTTTCCATGTTGTCATTGGCTGGGCCTTAAACTTGCCAAATAGTTTTTCCTCCTAATGTGACTTCATAAGGGAAACTCTCCCCTGGGTCAGTGCTTAGCTCCGCCCATGTCTGCTGTTCTCTGTTGGGGGGTGTGGCTCAGCAGTAGCTCATTTTCAGAAACAGACAAATATTATGATTACACAAAATGTGTAATCTTAGAGGTATTTCAGCTCGAGCATTAACACACAGACACTTTGTGGGGAGCTCTGTGACCTGCATTCACTTGTTAAAGAAATAGTACAATACTGGAACTTTAATAACGTCCTGCCACATGCTTAATAGGTATTATTGGAAAAAATGGATGAGCGGGAGGATTTTACTTCCGAGTGAGATATCCAATAAAGAGAATAGTTCATGTTGAACTTAGGCAGCTCATGGACAGGTATAAACACCTCCTCTAGATGAGACCCAGCTGTCAAAATTTTCAGGCCCATGCACACTTAATACTTAATTGTGTATACACATTTGAAAATTGGAAGCTTTAAACAGAGGCAGATACTGTAAGGATACCATAGTTGGTCTGTAAACCATGAACAATTCATCGGTTATTGCAAGGAAAAAAAAGTATTTTGGTTAATTGACAAATACGATATTGATTTGCAACAATCCTTTTTAGGACATAATGATCATGTAAGAAATGACACATAAATGAGTGTAGATCCTTTGCTATACACTTCAGCAACATTTTTAAAAGATAGACAAGCACACAATCTGGAATAATAAAGATTTTTTTAAAAGAAAAAAAAAACAGCAATAAATAGAATGGAATGCAGCAATGTGAGAATATGGTTAAAAGCCGAGGGGCCCAGCGTAATGCTAAAAAGAGAAAGGGAGAGAAAAACCTGACAAAGATAATAAATTTGGAGCGCTCTGTTCTTACGATTACAGCTAAATAGAACCATGCAGAAACAGAAACAGTTTATAACTGAGTGTCAGACTCTGACACGCTTAAAGAGCATAACGACAAAACCATCTTAATATAATTAACTATGAATAATAGCTACGGCTTAATAGTAAAACTACAATTATTAGTACTAATTCAGACACTATGAAGGTAAAACAGTGTGTGCAGGTTCGGTAGCAGCTTACGAGCATAGATTTGGATTTTTGTCATAAACGCAAAGCCTTAAACAAAATTTGTTGGAAAGTCTATCCCACTTGTCCCATGCTGTAGGCAAATAGTGAACTAGTAAATTTTTAGAGCGAGCCTATAATAGGCCGAATCAACAACATATCGCAAGCCATATAGTCGAGCATACAATCTAGCAGCACACTTAAAGTCTTAGATACAGCAGGTTTATATCATTAATGGGGGTTGTAAGGATGTTATCTTTTAAGTCCACATATTTTCAATATACAGTATCTTATAATAAAATATTTATGTACAGTACTGTGCAAACTTTTTGAGCTACCCCTCATTTCTCCCTATTAAATTAAATTATGTAGATGGCAACAAAACAGGCTGCCTAAAGATATGCTTTAAAATTGGTTGTTTAGATAACAACCTCAGCAGCAACCTCATTTCCCCTCTCGTCAGTTCCAAACTCTCAGCATCCAGCATTACCAGAATACTAATCACCAGCCTGATCATCATCTCACTGGTTCATGCCTTAAGTTAGATGAGTTTTTTAATGCTTGAGTGATTTATGGGTCACAAAAATTAAAGCCATTAAGTTCTTTAAGGAAGCCTGGAGAACTATTCCTTAAGACTATGTTACATAATACAAGAATGTCTGGCTCTTTGGAAGCAAAATATGAAGAAATAAGGGGTGGCTC
>JAOTRS010000039.1:6934305-6946409 GCA_028565755.1 Dinotopterus cunningtoni
ATTTTCCTCTGAACATCACCTGTGTCAATAACGTTGAAGTGCAATAACAACACAGGTTAAAGTTTGGCTGCTGTTAAAATTTAGTGCAATGGTTTTGTACTGGCCAAAAAGTAAGGAATGCATAACCATTATTGCTTCTGAAACTTGGAGCTGATTAGTATCTACCTCTACAGTACACATTAAGGCAAACTGGTTAAGTATATCCAACTTAATTTGCTTCATATATGGACTGGTTCTTGCTCCAGACTCTCAGAGCTGATTGTTTGGCTCTCCCACTCTGGCCTTAAACCCTTGCTGAAGGTGAACTAATGCGTACGCACGAACACACATACAGCTTCCCAGCTATAAAGCCCACTCTCTTATGGCACCAGGAAAGAATCTTGGGCAGGTCTGGTGACTCTCACTGCTTTTAGTATTCATAGCCACGGTTTATAAGCTTGTGTATTTATTGATTTGCTGAGCCCCCTTGGCAGAGCCGGGCCAGTTTCCAGGCTTCAGGGGACAAAAACCTTCTCACAGGTTACACAGAGTACTGGAGATCTCCTTCCCCTCAACCATTCTCTCATACTGCCTTGTTGTTCAAGCGCTTTCTGGTCTGGTCTATGTTACCCGGTTTCTACACAGACCGCCATGCTTGGGCTCACAGCACCATCACGCTGCCTACCAGCCTTTTCTTCCGACATAAACAACAGGCTAATTCTAATAGTGAATCACAAAAGCACAAAAAACGTCCAAATACTGGACAGATGTGCAGTTTCTCAAAGGTCTTTCAGGAGATTTTCCCTGCAAACAATCACATTCTACTACAATTGATTATAAAAACTGTGTCTGTTTTAAGGAACTGATAATGGCCATAAAGAATTAATTGACCTGAAGTTTTTTTTTTTTCTTTGCAGTGGCTGCATATTGTAAACAGCTGAGAAAAACAGGCTTTTCGAATAAACAAGCATTCCCAAAATTCCCAGCTTAAACGCTAGATTGATTGGATGCATCCCCTTTTCCTTATTTATAGAAATAACCTGGAAAATTCCCTATATGGCCAAAAGTTTGGCCACATCTGACCTTTCTGAACGTCCTGTTCCAGAATTTTTCCATCCCTTCACTGTCATAACCGCCACTTTTTTGTGAAGGCTCTCTGTTAGATTTGGGAGCATGGCTTTGGGGCTTGCTCAGCCACAAACAAAAATATTAGTCTTTAGCACTAGGTCAGGCCTGAGGTGCAGTCATTGTGCTAGTTCACTCCAAAGGTGTTCATAGGATTGAGGTCAGGGTTAAATGCAGGACATTCATGTTCTTCATTCAAACGTTGGAGCACAATGTCTTCTTATCATCGCTTTGTGCATAATACACTTTTCCACTATAAAAAGGCTCTCATCGCCACTAGAAACAAACTAGATTATTAATATATACTAGCTTAATAAAGCTGTTGCACAAATTCCAACAATATGCAGCAGCGAGGACTTGTCAGTTTTTTAATGGCAAAATTTTTATAAAGATTAAATTAATTTTTTTTTTCCCATTAAAGTCTGACAATTTGATACCTGTGTAGAAACCACTAACACCACATCAGGGCATGACCAGAATCTTCTACACACATCCATATTAAATCAATTTTACATATTATTGAAAAGTGAAGTTGTGCTTATTAGTGAAAGTAAAAGTTGGTTGTTGGTGTTCCACAGGCTCTGTTTTAGGCCCACTGCATTTTTCCTTGTTTATGCCTTAACTGGGTTCAAGTCTTCATGACTTTGTGCGCATTCTAAACCAGAGTCATTTCTATCTAGTAACTATGACAGAGAACAAAATCTTAGGTTATAACTATGATTAATAAATAGTTAAAAAATTGTAAAAAAAAAAAAAAAATTATAAAATAAAATTGACTAACATAGTACGACTCTTCATCTTCAGCTTCAGCCTTATTGCAGTGGTTGAGCATTAAAAAGGAAAAAATCCAAATATCCATGTGGTCGACCGGGGTACTACAAGTGGCATGCATGCAGGTGAAGACTCGTACCTGGATTTCATCGCATTCGGAAGGAACGTCGCCATGAACGGCCATCTGGTAACAAGCAAACAGCTCCGCTGACTGCTCGTACGACGTCAAGAAGTCAGGGTCCTCAAAGCTGACCGGCACTAGCCTCACCTTCAGGGGCAGCAGGATGAAGGATGATTAGCGGGAATAAGGACAATGGCCCACTGACCAGAAATGAACAGGGAACGGACATAAATGTTTTATTTACCAGATACAACTGGATTAATAAATTAAGAAGCAACGTGTAAGGTCTGAAAAGTGGAAAAAGAAGGGAATGAATGGGGCTGAAGAGACTAAGTAAAGAAAAAACAGCTTTATGATAAGATGGCACACACAGGTTAGAGGACTACTGATACACATTGTGACTTCACATGAAAACACAAAATCTCTCACCCCTTCTCAAAACATTTTGCACATGAGCCACAAATGACAGCAGATGAAGTTAATCAGGTAGTGGAGGAAATGGAGGACAAGAAGAATCTGAAGGTGAGGCTAGCACTCTGTTCAACTCTTGGCCAACTTAGCACAGTGAAATCATTAGAAACCAATTAGTAAAAGGGATTAAAAGGGATTTTAATGCTGGACTTTCCAACTGTGGCATTCAGTGAACGGTCCAGCGCTGTTGTCCTATACTGCACAGAATTTTACACAAACTAAAGTAAATAATGACAAACATCCAGCAAAATCAGTGCACATGAGAGTAAAAAGAAGAACTTTTCAACTGCTTATAAATAAAAAGCAGAGTTTGATCATACAACATGTTTCCTGAGTCTTTCATTACTGCCTATTGAATTAAAAATGGATCCAAACCTTGCATTTGCTTTTTCCATTAAATGAAAGTCCTTAGCTAACAATTAACCTGTCTAAACGTTTGCCAACTGGTATCAATCTTTGGTGTCCATTTTGACTGTGTTCCCACAAACACAACACATTATTTTGCAAACAGATGATGGCAAAAAGTAGTGGCAGTAGCAGGACATGATACGATTAAGAAAAAGGTTAGAGGACACGAAGATGCCTTAAGGATTAGAAAGCTCCCTAAGGAATGAACAAAACTAAAAATCAGACCCAAAAATATGACTACTTAGCGCACCATTCATCTGTATTCCAAAGTTAAAATACATTCGCCTTAAAAGTATTTGAATTTACGTTGGCTTAAGTTTAGCTAAAAGGAAAATTACATTCACAGGCTCAGGAACAGAGCAAATTTTATTGAACTGAACGGCGGATGAAGCTTGTCTGCACGCGGGCATAAGAGGACAGAAGATGAATGTTTATTGGCACAGGCAGTGAAAAGGCATAGAGGTAAAAAGACCTGCTCCAGAGCCCAAGCAGTTCAAGACCAACAACCACCCAATTTTACCGGGACACCTGTAGAAACACTGCGTACCCACTATGTATGGGAGCGGTTTTCTCATTTCCTTCCTCCTCTCTTAAGTCCACTTCTTTCTGAAGACTCTATTCATTCTCTCACTCTCTCTCTTGCATGCATTCATGAGCAGCACCAAGCTCAACTGCTTTCCCCAGACTCGAGTTTTGCCTCATATCTGATTCGTTCAAACAGATTATTCTATGGCACCACTGTTTAAACGATCAGCTTATTAAATTATGTGTACTTTGTGTCTAGCTTTTATTTCCTTTCAGTACTTTTCCCACACATTTCTTTCACCTCAGCTGTCAAATTCTTTTTTTCCCCTCAATCACTGATCAACCTGCACTGTGAACTGAATTCAAAGGCCTTGATACAAATGAAATGACGGATACAATTTGTTGCATGGTGGTGTTGAGGTTGGGTTGTTACCTCAAAGCTTAAGGATCCCTGGTTTGAGTCTGTGCTAAGTTACTGCTAACCCAGTCTCACCCCCTGGTCCTTTTCCACTCTTCAACTGTGTGGTTTGGATAAGTCTGTGCCCACTGCAGCCTCAGCTTCTGGTCTTTCGATCAGCTTGTGGTTTTCAGCCGTGTTATCCCATCCACCTCAAGTTTGATATGTTGTATGTTCTGAGATGCTTTTCAGCTCACATCGGTTGTAAAGAGTGGTTATTAAAGTTATTGTTGCCTTCCTGTCAGCACAAACCAGTTCGGCTTTTCGCTCGTTTTAGTAAAGTGAATGAGCAGGTACAGGTGACTACTAAACCAACAAACTATCAGTATTCATTTATTAATATTTTTAACATGCTTCTAAGCTGAAATGTACCCAAATTATACAAGGCAGTGTATATTTTTACAAGATTCTCACAATCATTCTGTTTCAAATTCTCAAATCACTTAGATGATGATAATCTGGACAATCTCCCTAGGATGGAGGGACAGCAAGTTTGATGGAGGAAACAAATAACTAGCCTGAGTGTCCAGGACAAGAACATTTAAGCTATTACATTTTAATTTACCTGGTGGAGAAGGGAAAAAGAGGGGGGAAATCCTTTTAATGCATCAACTTGTTGAACTAAATACAGAGTAAGACGCGTGTTTCTTTTCTTTTTTGCTTATTTGTTTTTTGTTTTGTTTTATAATTCGCATGCACCCCTGACGAATGTTCCTTTCAGAACCTGGAACACACAGCTGTATGGAAACAGTGACAAAAACAAAGCTGTCATATGACTCACCTGCTTATAAGAATAAACATGTCAACAAAGACACTATCTAGGACTCAAATGTGCACTGCAAAAATATGACATCTTAGCAAGAGAAATATTCTCGAACCTAGCCAAACATAACCACAGGTTCTTAAAATAAGTTTCATAACAAACCAAATCTAAGATTTTTAAGCTCATGTCTAGTCAAATGTTACTAAAACTGCAAGCATTTAAAAATGTCTAGGTCTATTGGTACATCATTTTGCCTCTTTCAAGCAATAAATTCCTACAAACTAATAAAATGATCTGCTAATAGAACAAGATTTTTTTTATTTGTAATTTTAGTAACATTTGACTAGTAATAAGCTAAATATCAACTAAATATTTGGTTTGTTGTAACTTCATTTGTAAAAAGTGTAGATACATGTAACTATATTCAACTTATGTCCACTTGCTAAGATAAAATTTTTTGCAGTGTGATGCAAGAACAGACCACCACATCTCTTAGCCATGGACATGATAAGGACTTTTATGACTATTGCATTATGCTAGTAGTCTTTCACCAAATAAATGAAGATTTCCATGCAACCAAAACATGGGTTTGAGCACCCTTACCTAGTCTGCTAGCTGATCGATCCACACTGATGCCACTTCCTGCCCAGTCACCTTAATGCTCTGCTACTAGAGTCACTGATCAGCCATAACATTAAAACACTAACATTATAACCACCTTGAGTTCCACTTGTGCACCATGGAGGCATGGCTCCGCAGGGTTGGTGACGGCTTTGTATTGTGGCCAGCCAGCATTGACATTTTTGGCAATTTGTTCTGCTTTTCTGTGTGATCAGATCAACAGGCTGGCTTTTGTTCCCCGTGAGCATTGGGTACTCATGATCCTGTCCCCAGTTTACTGGTATATAATTAATAATGTCAATGTATTAATGTTATGGTTGATCTGTGTATTTATTCACAACTGTACGCAAAGACTAAATCTTGAAGGCGGCCATGTCATGTATAGTAATTGTCAACCCTGTGTCCCACCCCAGTGCCTCGCAGATGCAGAATGACCTCTGACCTGGCTCTCGCTAGGCTTATCAGGAGGGTCGTGATGAACAATCATCTGGTAGAGTTTGTACACTTGGTAAGAGGCATCGAAAGAAGCTCTGAACTGTGGACTGGGTGGCATGGAGCGCACTAGCCTCACCTTCAAAAAGATGATGTTCACCAGGAGGAAAAAAATACAGGTGGATTATAAACAGAGAAAGGCTGAGTGAAGAGAGACATGCATACAGTATATTTTAGGCATAAAAAAGCAGAATAAACACAAACTAAATTTGATCAAACTATATCACAAACACATAGTTGCCAGGTTAAAAGGTGCACCTAGCTGTATCGTTAAACAAATAATATTTGGTAAAAGGTGGTCTATTTCCATTCAAGGACAGAGTAGAGAGGTTTCCATGGCAACGGATGAGCTACAGTCATGAACTGTATTAATTCCTTTTCTTTTTAAGTGTAAAATCGTAAGTGTACCTGATGAACCAGCTACTCTGTGTAAATCTCAGATCTATGATCACATTTCCAATCAGAGTTTAACAGTGCACAACATTTATCTTTTTATCGAACAGAATATCATTCTAAACCATTAAAATATACAGTGGGGTCAAACAAAAATCTGAGACAATTGGTAAAATTGCCTTGCCTTAATTACACATTACATTATCAGCAATAACTTTAGTAAAACATATAATCTTAGAAATGCTGCCACACATTCCAACATTTCATACTAATGGGTATTTCTACCTTTGTTCTGATGCTAATATAATTTTTTTTTTAAACTGTACTGTAACAGTGCCTGTACTTTGCAATCCGCAATTAATGCAGAATCTTAAATACTAATAATTAAGATGTTTTATAGTTCAGATCTCAGAGTTTTGGTCCCCACTACATTAGTACATGGAGTTGGTTGGGTGAGAACAGGTGTAGCTCGATGTTCAACTTCATTCTCCTTTATTATTAAATGAATATCAAATTAAATATAATTTTGTAACCAATAACACAAAACCATAATCTGAATTTTGACTAATAAATCAATTTAACAGAAGTGTATGCACTACAATTATTATTATTATTATTATTATTATTATTATATAATTAATAATAATTAAAAAAATAATAATAAATAATAGTAGTAGTACTGCTAATAATAATAATAATAACGTATAAACTTATCTCTTTTAAGTTTTCATTATAGCTGTTATGACACAAAGAATGGGATTGACAAAGACCTACATTTCAGTTCAAAAACAAATGATTAATATTTCATTTACAGGAATCCTAATGTAAACACCTCAGTTAAACACTTCCGATCGTATCTCTCGTCAGAGTAAATACATTCTTTCATATTTTATACCATGTAGGGATAACATTACAGTAGGTCACGAGTTTCCAGAAGGGAAATTTAGCTTCCATTCCTGATCCATGAACCCCATAAGAACTTCTCTCTCTCACCTGCCTTTACCTTCAATCCCCTGGGCCTTCAGCAGAGGAAGGGGCACAGATTAGCTTGCAATTTCATACGTAGTAAAGAAAGTTGAGAGGGGGGAAGAAGCATTTCAGTGATATGATTCTTTTGTGTGGCAATTCACGTATCGACTTCATAATTTAAAAAAATAATTAATTTAAATATTCTTGCATTTGAGGTTATAGTAAGTTAAAGTTCCTCTACCTATAGGTGGTGCACTCTAAACTATTCACACTTTGGCAAGCACTTACTGTAGTTACTGCAATATCATTGTATCAGGTGACTAGGGTCAATCCCATCCCTAGTAGTTAAACATCTGACTAATCACAGACAAGACAGAATTCTTGTATCCAATCATAACCCAGAAGGAGGGAAACACTTCTCTTCGGTTATTTTTCTGGCAGATTAGACATTTAACAACAGGCAGAACCACTTTGTGCATGTCAAAAACATTATATTGTGATTAAAAGCTTTGAGCATGTAAACTCATTTTATCTGATCAGCGTCCATGTAAACAGTGAAGCTGGAATCTCTGATTGGAATAATTTCGGATTGTTCCACAGGGGCGGACAAGTTGGTCGTCATGCACCCAAGACTAACAGTTTCTAATCCCAGACAACCAAACTATATCTTCAGTAGCCTTAGGAGCCTTATAGCACTATAATCCCCTCTCTATGGCTATATATACTACACAAAACTCCTGACCATCTCTACTATATGTTGGTCCTCCTTAAACTATAGCTATGAGTTAGAAGCAGACATCGCCATAAAATGTATTTGTATGCTGTAGCATCCCCAATTTCAGACGCAAAGATGAAATAAAATGAAAAAAAAAAAGATAACTTTTTAAGCTCCAGTAGCCCCACAAAAATATTTACTTGACCAGGAAAGCAGATTTTAGTTATTAGTGCTTCTTGTTATGTTTGTATTGGATGGAGTGTTTATTCTTCTGAAGTCTCCATGCTGGGATCTAAAAGGAAACCAGTATAAGATTTATTTAGTTTGGCCTTTATGAAGATTCCTGGATTAATATGGGGGAAACACTAGAGTCTTGCTTCTAAAAGGGTAGCGACTTTTACTGGGGATGCATTACATATAGCATTTTCTAAGTGGCTTGGTTGATTTTTATTTATTTGTTCGTTCGTTGTGATATTAGGTGTTTGTTTGTGATTAGGAGTAACTGAGATACAGCAAGCTTCATCCTCAGATCACTAAAAGCATCTGGAATGTTCATGGAACATGTGAGGACAAAAGCAGCCTCTGCAAAAGTCAGGATTTGTATATACAGTGTACAGGCTATAAAGGAAGCTTTCACTGTACTTGCACTGCCCCCTAGAGGAGGATGTAAGTCAAAGCGTTAATTTAACTCCATCAAAGCTCATTCAATGGATCATCTTTAGTTAAAGATCTAAAAAGTTTAAGGTTAAAGGTTTTCATTATAAATGTAAAATCTCTTTGCAACTTTTAATAAGTCTTTTGTTGTATCTAGAATCTCAACAACCAGTTTGGGAAAAATTATTACCCTATGAGGATGAGAATATCCCTTATTAGTTATAGAACACTCATTGTTAAAGACACATTTATTTATACATAAAATCTAATCCAATAAACAAATAATTTACAAATCAAATTTACCAAATGTGGCTCTATACCCAATTAAGGCATATACTGTAACTATACTGCCTTTGATTTGCAACATAAAAATGTTAAGTTTAAAAGTTCTGAAGAAAAATAAATAAATAAATAAATAAAATCACAAAAGTAAAACTATATCTTGAAAAAAATCTCGAAATTTTACATCTCCAAGTATTTCAATGAGGATAAGACTGAGTTCATATTACAAAAACACAGGATTCTTGGTCCTTTTCTTTAAAGGATGGCTACAGTTTAAAAAACAACAACAAAAAAGTAACAGGGTCATGCACGAGTCTTGTTGCTAGGAAGTGATCAATTTTGGATATATTCATGTTTGACTTAGAACTTATAAGAGAATATTATTGAATGAAATATTACATGTAACTAAAAAATTCTGAATTGTGCAAAAAAAAAAAGGATTTATAGTCGTTACATTGCATCAACTAATGGTTATTGAGTTTTTCGAAGAGGAAAGTCAATCAGTTCTTTCTGTTTATTAGCTCAGTGACAAATTGACTGTGTTATTGCTGGAATATATCTGCAGTTTCCTGTGTCCCGGGTTTCAGTCTGTTAACATTGACAAAGTGCAAGGATAATGGAGCAAACAGCAATCAAAATCTTGGCCCAAGTCTCTCAGAAGTATAAAAGACAAGGCTGACATGATTCAAATCTGGAGTCAAAGCCCATTAATGAACCTAGTCCTTGCCAATCTCATGCACTTGGGATGAGATGATATAAGTGAACATTTCTGAAAAATTGGTGACCTTTTTCTTTCGAGGTTTCGCTCGCACATACAAGCTCCGTTGGCTCGACTCCACTCGCTGTATTTTTGTAAAAGGTCACTTGGACTGAGAAATGTGTTGATGGAAAAAAACAATTACACAAATTTTGAAATCAAATGCCTCTAATTTGTGTTCGCTGGTTTTATGATAAAGCGCGTTCAGAGCGGGGTCGCCTGCGCATAAGTAAACATCTCGTTACGAAGCCGGTGCTGCACGTCCTGTTCGTTCCCCTCTCTCCGGGTTTAATGGCCCCGGACAGTATCCCGAACGGCGCAATGATGAAGTGAGGAGAAGCCTGCAGGGGAAGTGTGTGATATATCACACGCTAGCAGAAACTCCTCCGTTTCCGTTCTGCCAGCGAGTGATAGGTTGATATTAACACACTAGAGGGACTGCGCTTTAACAGCACACAGTTACCACATGTCAAACAAGCGCCGGAAAGCCCGTGCTGCTTTTTCGTCTTGTGTGCTACCCTGAATGCTTTATGGATGAAACAAGTAACTGGCTTGAAGCAAAGCAGATACAAGTACATGGTAACCTTGTTGAGATGAGGCCGCCATTGTGATGAGGCCGGCTATGCACTCAGGAAAATGAAACGACAGCCGTCAGAGGGATCAATCCTAGCAGACTTGGACAGAAATATGAGTTGTAATGTCTCAAGAGTCCAAAAAAAAAAAAGATACAATATGGTTCCTATCAAAGACAAGCTGATCTCACCCAACCAAGTGCAAGACGCAAAAAAAAACTTTTAATCTCTACATAAGATAAAATAAACATGAGTAAAAACTACATCTTGGCAAATTTCTAACCTCTAAGCGGTGAAGAGCGTCATCAGGCAGCGAGTCGGTGATAAATTCTTCCAGCGGTTTGGGTTTGGGTTGGCCAGACGCTGGGGTCGCCGGAGCAGGCTTGAAGTTCGTTAAAGCGCCTCCTCCATCCTGTTGCTTCTGCTGCTCCTTTTGTAGTCGCCGCTCTTTCCGGATATCCTTCGCTTTGCGACATGGAGGTTTGCTTGGGTCCGCTCCCTGTCCTGGGTCGACAGAAACAAACAGAAGAGTCACCTGTCACCATCAGCATCATTAGTGTACCACGCCCAAAGAGGTACAAACAGGACTTGTGAGAGTTTTGTCGAGATGACTACGAATTGATTACGTTTCAAGCAGATGATATTCTGTCGTGTAAATGGGCAAGTCTATCTGGCCTCTAATCCATTTAAAGAAGCAATAAATCACTTTTTTTATTACATTGTGCTCCTTTTTATGAATTCAAGTCTCTTCTTAAGTATCTAAATCATTAAGAAATGGTTCTGAAACAAATGAATTAAAACTTAACTCTGACCAATCAGATCCCAGGGGTCCAGTTGCTGCTCTCTGTACATTAAAGTCAAATGGGTAATAACAGTTATAGTCCAATAACGTACAAGCCCAAACTGTTCTAGTTAAACAGCATCAAGTCAAAAGTTCTAACATCTATATCTTTTTGCATACAATATAAAAGACTGTAAAAAGTCACAGTTTCAGCAGGGTCAAATTATCAACCTGTATCAAGCAAAGAAAACTAAAACATTATTGGAATTAAAAAAGGAAGTGTCCATCACATTGTTAAACCTTAGAAGGATAAAACCTGGATGACTGACAGTGATTACCTAAACGCTTGCATAGTGGCCACTGTACAAGCCTCTGCAGGCAGTGTTATGATCTGGGGGTTGCTTCACGGGGTCAGGTCTAGGCTCAGCAACATCATGTGACAATAAAATGAATTCAGCATCAACCTGAATAACCAGCTAATCACATATGGACTTGTTTTTTTTTTTCTGATGGAACAGGCATATCCCAGGAATCAAACTGTTAAAGAGAGAGTTCTGGGAGCATGAGGAATCATTTTCATAAACACATGAACTGCCCACCACACTGTGGTGCAATCAAAGCTCAAGGTGGATGAATGATGATCTGACTTTTTTGGCCAGGCAGTGTACCATTCCTCACACAAATTAAATGATGCTGAGGTCAAACGTAAAAAGAAGTGAACTTGGTGCCAAAAACATTCAGAAGTCAATGCACAGGAGGGGAGGGGGAAAAAACGGTTGATCACACACTTGTTCAAAACAATCTATAAGAATGCTGAAATCATGTGTCATGTCACAAAAAAGCATCATTACAGGGATAAGCTTTACAGAAATCAGCTTTACAAAAGGAAATAATACAAAAGGGTTAGGGTTAGGGTTAGGGTTATCTGTACAGTTTAAATAAAAGGGAAGTTTTGACTGCGAATAAGAAACTGTTACTAGAAAGGGACTTTTACAGTCAAAAAGCGTTACAGGAAAAAGGCATGACAGGAAAAAACGTTGAAGATTCTTCAGAATGGAATATTATAGAAAGATACAATTTACAAGAAAGGAACGGTTACTGAAAAGGGAAATGAGAGGAAATGAACTTTACAGGAAACTAACTTTTAATGTTTAAAAAAAATTATTGAAAAATACAGCTTTACAGAATAGAGATTTAGAGAAAGTAAAGTTATCAAAGTAGACATTTGCAGGTAAAGAATTTTTAGCA
>JAOTRS010000039.1:6962400-6975104 GCA_028565755.1 Dinotopterus cunningtoni
AATAAATAGTAAACTTGGCCGATTTCGTTATCATTTTGTTGACAAGTGGGGCTTGAAAATTCGCCCACCCCCTTAAGAGAGGAATGACAGAAAATGTTTGAGAACCACTGCCTAAATATCTGCTATAAATGGTGCATTAGTGATTTTTGCAGATTGTTTTTTCTCTTATAGAAATCTTGACTGAAATTTTGAACTATGCATTTTTAAAAAGTACTATTTTTTCCTTTTTAGGATTCTTAAGGACTTTAATGCCTGCAAGTTCCATGGCTGTCACTGTCGGCGTGAGCCAAAATCATCACCCTACAGCACCAACCTATATACACACAACTGGACAGTCACCTACGCTCCTGATCCACAGAATGTGTACTGGTAAGAGATTCTGTTCAGAGCAGTCCGACTCTCCTCCATCATTCCTGCAGAGACAGTAAATACAGTTAATGTCTTTTCTTGACAAATGAGGTAATAGTAGTTATAGTAATATATTTGGTGGTAATTTTGTCTTTTCTCCTGCAGGGAGCACTTATCCATAGGCGGCGCATCCTGGTGGCTCCGCTGCTTGGTTATCAACTGTTTCCTCTTCATCTTGCTCTTCTTTCTCACCACTCCTGCCATTATCATCTCCACTATGGATAAATTCAATGTTACAAAACCTGTGGAGTACCTGAATGTAAGTAACTAGTGCATGAAACGCGTGTGCGTCTGCCCTTACTCTGTACATGCATGGTGTTTTATGCAACATTCACATGGCTGTGTGTCAAATATCCATATTGAAAAAAAATTATGCAGATTTGTTGGGGTTTTAGACTTCCTCTTAATTAGAATTTAGATTTTGTAATAATAAAATCTGATTTTATAATAATATTATGATTTTATGATAATAAAATCTGGATTGAATTTTAATTTGTCACCCCTATCACATGTCCTTCCCCTCACTTTGTTTTACCTTGGTATGGATTTGCAGAATCCCATAATCACCCAATTCTTCCCCACTCTGCTCTTGTGGTGCTTCTCGGCCCTGCTGCCCACCATCGTGTACTACTCGGCTTTCTTTGAGGCGCACTGGACACGGTACACGCTCACGTCCAAGCTTTCTTTCTTTTGCACACATCAGCTAGCACTGTATTAAAACAGCACATTATGGGTTAAGAGTTCTATGCATTTCATTCACGTTATATAGGAGATTGTTATTCTAGCAATTGTGTATGTTACATATTTTAGTTGATGTCCAGTTTCAATTTTATAAAATTTTAAAATGTAAAGCTGCTAGTTAAGCTGTACAAAGCTTAACAAAAATCATTTCATGTTATTTGAACACAAATAATGCACCAATCTTCTTTCTCACTCTGGTGTTTTGGGGACTTTTTCCTTACAGTTCTGGGGAGAACAGAACCACTATGCACAAGTGCTACACTTTCCTCATCTTTATGGTCCTTCTGCTGCCGTCTCTGGGCCTCAGCAGGTTAGACCTGGAATACATTAAATTGTTCAGTGACTGGAGAAAGATACAATGTTGAAGTCTCACTATAACGTTCAATTTTTGTATTATTTTGAAACAATGTGTGTGTTAGTAGATTTGGGTATAATACATTCCCGTAAATCAATTGCCCCTTATTGCAAACACTTTGGCTTATCTTTGGTAATTAAACTATTTTAACTATGAGTGAATATGCTGTGACTTGCTCTGTATCTAGTAACATGCTCTGTGTTTATTCTTTTCCTACCGTAGTTTGGATGTGTTTTTTCGCTGGCTTTTTGACAAGACGTTCTTGGATAAGGCTTCAGTGAGATTCGAGTAAGTTAATGCATGAGCAGGTTATTCTGTACTTTAAGGGATCATAAAAATATTATACTATACAGTTTAATTTCATTTTGCACTCAGCTTGGGGTATAATATTAAATTGTCAGCAGTGCCATTTGTCATTTCAACATTTGCATGTTAACAGTTCTAAAAAAGGTATAATTTTTTAATGTGATTTCTTATAGACTTTTACTGAAATGTCTTTGTGTCTTTCTTCAGATGTGTATTTCTTCCAGACAATGGGGCATTCTTTGTAAATTATGTCATTGCCTCGGCCTTCATTGGTAATGCCATGGACCTGTTGCGCATTCCGGGTCTGCTCATGTACATGATTCGTCTGTGCCTGGCGCGTTCTGCAGCCGAAAGACGCAATGTTAAGAAGGTGATAAATTTCCTCAGACACTCCATATCGCCATACTTTTGCATATTGCCACATTATCTAATACAGTGAAACCTCGGATTGCGAGTAACGCGGTTTGCGAGCATTCGGCAAGACGAGCAAAGATTTTTAATAAATTTTTGACCTGAAAAACGAACAAGTCTTGGTTTATGTGTACCGAGTATCATCCATGCGCTTCTTGTCTATTTTATTTTGTGTATGTATACGTGTGTGTACTGTTTATTATAACACACGTGTGTGTGCACGTCTTGAGCAAATGCAAGTCTTGTTAGAGAGTTTAAAGATTTTCTCTCTCTCTCTGTATCAGCCTGCACTTTGTGTCTGTGTGCGCACGCGTCATTGGACACCGTGCCCCTTCACACACACACCCCTCCTTTCGCCTTCACACACACACATACACACATCCCTCCTTTCGCCTTCACACACACACACACATCTTATCTGGTACTAATCTTGGACATAATAATGATAAGGTGTGTTCACATACTTTTGGACATACAATGTACAACTGCTTTTTTTTTTCTTTTTTAATATCCATCATAGTTACACATACTTACATACTTGCACATACAACTGGTTGTGATGTATTTTTAAAGATAAATATAACAATAAAAATGTAATTAATCGTGTAGTTAAATTAATGTGAGGATTTGCTACGCAGCATCAAGCATACGAGTTTCAGTTTGGGGCCGCATATGCCTGGTTGATGAACGTCTTTACTGTAGTCATGACCTACAGCATCACCTGTCCGATCATCGTTCCTTTTGGTAAGCTTCTCAAACCCAGTCAACTATTGAAAATGTGTGTTGGGGAATATATGACTTCTTAGACGACATGTTGTTAAACCTGAAAACTTTACTTTAAATATTAGCTGCTTTAAAACTATTGTATATCTAAACATTATTTGCTGCATTTTAGTAAAATCCTGGCTCGACTGTATAACGTTACTCTGTGACAAATCTTCAAGTAAAGCAGCAGTTTAATGTAAGATCATTTTGTAATCCTTCTCTACACAATCTAATGGCTGCAACTTGCATGTTCTTTGTTAAACAAACATTCTTAATGACTACTTCTGAGGATGTATTTTATCTGTTGGCATTGTCTTATTGGCCTAAGCATTACACAAGTGATATGAAAAAAAAACATTGCATATAATGATTAAAGTGACTAGATATTGTGAGAAACAAATAAATAATGCATGTAATATTCACTGACACAGGCATGTTGCTTATTTCAAGAATTGATTACACGTGACAAGCGAGCCTGAAAAACATGTCAAGTCTGACCGGACAACTCTGCCTTTTACATTGAGATAACATTTTACAGGGTGACTCACAGCAGACTCATGCTAAGGCTGACAAAACGGCACAAAATAAATCACAAAGCACACTTCATGGAGTGCCTGAAAATCACCTTAACCTTTTAAATTACTCTTTCTGTCCTCTCTTTAGGTTTAATGTACATGTTATTAAAGCACCTAGTGGACAGATACAACATGTACTACGCCTACCTGCCGTCTAAACTGGATAAGAAGATCCACTCTGGAGCTGTGAACCAGGTGGTGGCTGCACCCATCCTGTGCCTCTTCTGGTTGCTCTTCTTCTCCACTGTACGCACAGGTGAGCGCATCCTTCTTGGCTGGACGTCTTCTTCATTTAGTGTGAATATATCATTACACATTGTAGTACACCCATGTACATTCATAAATAATTAAGGCAGATAGCAATGATTCATTTCCAATAGCAAAAGTATTGTGTATATTTTGTACTACTCAGAATTTTCTGTAATGCACAGCTTTAAGGTAATCGCACCAAAATAACCAAGCTCCCTTCCAGCATGCCATCTTGTTTAGCTCATGCTTGGCACAAAACCAGCAAGTGTTTAGTACTCCAAGCCTTAAACCAAGCTCACCTGACACGGAGACTGTTAAAGGGCTGAAATGTGATGTTCTGTAGATGCCATTTGTGAACAATTTGCAAAATTCAGTCTTCATGTATCGGCTTGGAAAATTAATTAATTTGTTCATTAGAATAGAATAAATGAAGGCATTTCTTTCCCCTAACAAAATTTTCAATGATCTTTTTTGCTCTCCCTAGGGTTCTCTGCTGCCACCTCCATCTTCACATTTGTGGTTCTGATCATCACCATCATAGTTTGCGTCTCTCACATTGTGTTCGGTCATTTTAAGTACCTAAGCGCACACAATTACAAGGCAAGTCTATAATCCACGTCCAGGAAAGTGGTACATACTGTACTGTACTTCTGTGTGAACATGTGCTTCATGTAATCTTTACAGATTGACTCTCAGGAAGTGGATGGAGTAGAGAACGGACAGCCGCCTGGTACCTCCCCGCCCGCCAAATCTGCGGTGAGATTAAATAGCTATGGCGTGTTGTCTGTCATTTTCTAATAACTCCAACACATCATTACATAAATTCACATAATTGCTATAAGTATCCGGTTTTACATTTTAATATTCTTACATAAACATGAAATTATTATTTATGACTCGGGTGAAATAAATGACAAAATAGTTTATTCCATACAACTTTTTAGTTGTAGAATTTTTATAGTTTTAATTAGGATTGGGATTAATGCCTTATCAGTTATTATTAATTGTTTTTAATTGGTATTATCAAGATTTAGCGCCTAGTTCCTTGCAGCGCATGTGTAAATATATAGCATAGGCTGACATTTATGCTATTATTCTGCGTTGCCTTGTTAGTGGAAATTTACAAGTTATGATGCCATTTACCACCAAGTGAAGAAAACGTGGCAATCTGTATAAAATCATGTCTTCTGTTTACACTGTGAAAGCATGTAATCCAGATAAAAAAGCTGCTTTCACCACCCTTTTACACTTTTACCAGTAGAATGACTACTGATTCTGGTGTACTTCTTATAGTGAACACCAAGATCAGAAAAAATCTGGACTGAAATGGCAGCACATCAACAACAGAAGGCAGTAGCGATTAGCTTAATTTTACCATATTCACTGTGAGTGGTATGGAACTTGTTAGCTGAGAAGCTACTCCTAGGTGACTCCTAAGTTAATTACCAGTTGTAGGTAGCAGGTTGCCTCAAATGCAACATTAAAATCACACAGACCGGTCATATTAAGATGGATGGAGAAGTAGGATCCATATTTACTTGTTTGTGGATGAGATAAGAAGGTCAGACCTATCTCATCTATACCTGTAGATCTATTATAACTCATTCTTGTGGACTGTCCGAACTGTTACCCCAGACGGCATTACATCGTGTTCATCTAAACTATAGTGTAAAACAGCCAGCTGTACAGTATGCGCCAAAATATTCGAAAACGAAAAGATGAACATTATTACCTTAAATAAACAAATGTACAACATATTGGCGTGTTGGTTTACCAGCGTTTATATCGTTCACGCAGATTCTTAACCCAGGTCCCTGGAACAACACTTGTTGCAGACTCCTGCAAAATGAGATGATTTGCTTGCGTAGTGCAGGCACAGTTCTTGGCGGATGTTCACAATTTAACACACTCTCCTTTAACATTCCTCACAAGTAGGCACTCAGGTGGTGTAACATCGGGGAAATGGGACGAATATGGCACCTTTTTCAAACTCAGACTCCCTTCACAATCCACTTCCGCATGAGCAGAAGTCATACTCAAATATGAATACTTTTTTTCTCAGTCAACTTTATTTTCAATACTGGGAACAAATGTCAGGAGCTATGCCCCATCAGAAAAATGCACAGATTTCAGTACTGTATTTTTTGGTGCATACCGGATTATGATCAGCCACCTGTATATGATCTTGTTTATCTAGCAATTATATTGACATAATATTAATCATGATACATAACAAGTGTTGTTGAAAAGTAAAGTATGCAAACATATACCACACATTGTGTCATGTTGCCCAACCCTAACTCATGCATGCTTTACGCTTGAGTTTTGTTATAAAGGTAGCAAAATCTGGATGTTGGGAAGGATTAAGGTTATGTCATTCTCTTCTGTTGCAAAATACCAAACAAGAATAAATTTAAATAAATAAATATAAAAAAGGCACATTTTCTCAACCAGCTATTTTCAATTTGATTATGATTTCCTCTTTTTCTCCTGTCCCTTAGCAGAAGTACATCGCACAGGTTCTGCAGGAGCAGGGGACAGACGAGACAGGCTCTGGGAGCGGTGAGGAGTATGGCCAGAGTTCCTTGCCGGATGACGAGCTCATCGCACCGGGCTCTGTTGTAAACGAGGGGGATTTCCAGTCAGGAGAGGACAGTCTAATCGACAACGAGGTGCATCAGTGAGGCATTCTGTAACTAGAGCTAAACAGACTATTAGTAGATCAAACGCAAACACACTGTACTGAGATCGGATAAAGCTGTGCTCCAGGACCCTTATGCAGCCCGAACCAGGGCGTCACACCTGTATACGTTTCGTCGCTTGGGCTTGGAGAGCAGCTCGCAAACACTAACAAGGATCGACCATTTCCTTTCATACTTGACATGGAAAAAGCCAACTGTGCTACTACACACTCAACTTTAAACTAATCAAGTTCACCAAGGCTGCTTCATGACTGCTTCTCCACATCATGTACGACTGGCTCTCAGTCACCACTGGAAGGAGGGCACATCTCTCATGGTTGCACATCGATTATGATGGTTTTGTTTTTGCTTTGGAAGAAATCCTTTTAATTATGGTATTTATGCATTATGCACCTATTTTGTGTTACAAGTCATCTTTAATCAGTAGGTTCATGGGTTCAGAAATGTTAACTATTCTTTAAAGGTGAGTATTTATCTGGACACACTCCATCTTGCTATCATTGGAAGTGCAG
This sequence comes from Dinotopterus cunningtoni, assembly GCA_028565755.1. NCBI lineage: Eukaryota > Metazoa > Chordata > Actinopteri > Siluriformes > Clariidae > Dinotopterus > Dinotopterus cunningtoni. The sequence continues at coordinate 6,969,425 of JAOTRS010000039.1, forward strand.
GGTTTTATTTTTTTTTCCTCCATTAAAAAATACAAAAAAAGTGCATGTGTCAGTTTTGCAGTAATGAGCCAAACTGTTAATGTTACGAATGTTCCTTGTGGCTTCAGCTGTAACTCAACAATTAAAAAGAAAAACAATGGGCGAGCACCAAGTACTTTATGTTCATGCAGTGTTTTACAGCTGATCTGAACACAGAGCAAACTTTTTTCCAACTCGTTGAATTGTTTTAGCACTACGTGTATAAGTGCCGCCGCAAAGTAGTCTGTCCAACATATCAGGGTATTATTTATCGTCAAGTTTCGGCTGGCATTTATAATAGGATTCACTGACTAGTTGCTTATACAGACTGCGGGGTTATTACACTGATTTAGTTGCCTTTACTAACAGATTGTAAAGTGATCTTGTAAACTCTTGATTTTTAGGTTCTCAAAGACAGCCTTTATGCGCTTGTCACTTCCTTGCACGTTTTAGCATGAGAGTTTATTGTATTTTTTTTTTAAGCAACTGTGTTAAATACTAAACAATGTAGCAATTAATGTAGTCAATCACTGAATGCAGCGTTTCTTGTACAGAGACACAAAATGCAAACAAAAATTAATGAGCTAATCTTTAGCTCATAGGACCATAGTCTGATCCTGTGTCTGTCTTTGTGGATTTCTGTGCACCGCAACCCACCTTATTGACGGATCTGCTACATGATAGTAAGAGCAATACGTCCGTCTTGCGAGTGTACGTCTGTAAAAGTCACATACCATGTCAACATGTCCTGGTTGGTACCGCAAATTTACTGCTGAATCATTGTCCATATATTTGAATTGTTTACATGAATTTCCTGTCAGATGTTTTGCCTGCCATATTCTGTACCCCATATCAACCCATGGTGAGTAATTTGTGAGCCTATGACTGCACATGAGGAGAAATAATGCATATTTTTCTGCACTGACACTTGAAGAATGATGTAAACCCTGTAATCACTAATTCTAATATATAAGGTAAATTAAATTCTAATTTATGAATGGCAGTGCTGCTTATACTCATGTTCCAATGGCAGTGATGCTGCTTCTCGTGTTACTGTAAACATGAATCATGGTGGTGATCAACACTCATGATGACGCAGCATTTCCATTACTGGATATACAGTATATACACACTTTTAGTCCTTGATTTTATCCGATTCATTTGTCATTGTACCTCTGTGTTGGATCCAGCAGATGAAATATGACCATGAGGTTGCACTATACGCACGCATTTCTGTCGATGTTTCCGTTCATTTCTGGTATTTTATTTATATCATTTGCTACAGTTTCTCAGTGGAAATGGAGACCACTGTTTGACTTAGTGGAGCTGTTGGAACTACTTTTTCATTTTTGTAAATAGACTGTCATTGCACTGCTTTTATGAACACTAAAACTGTGGCATTTAAGGATGTGTACAGTTTATCAGGTTTTTTTTTTCTTCCCCTCCCTCAAAAACACTAAGGATCCCTTTTATTATATTGTGACAGCTGTGGAATGCATACATTGCTAATCTGTTCTCAATATTTTCTATTGTAGTTTCTTTTGTTCCTCTGAACTTCTTTTTTATAATGTACACGTCAGAGCCTTCCATGTCTTCAAACAATAAATTCAGCCTTTACTGCTAAAATGTCTTGGATTTCGTTCATTCATCATAAGGAATCACCTTAGTGGATGCTGATGTGTTTTTAGAAAGTGTGAAGAAACTGGAGAAAACCTTAGAGACCTATAGAGAACACACAACCAAGAACTCCACTATGCTGCATGCGTGCACAAGTTTCTGGGGGTGGGATACTCTTTCATGATACTCTAGAACTACGACTCCATCATAAAACACACATTAACAACAGATATCATAAATTAAATTATTAATTTTTACGTTGAGGGTAAAAGAGAATTCAGAGCCAGTCCTGGCAAAATAATTCACATAGGTGTGGGTAGCATTCTAGCACATAGCACCCTTCACACTCATTCAAACACAGCGGGAACATTTGACAGTACCTCAAGAACAAGATCAGACTCAGATAAAAAAAATGTAATACAGTTTATTATACCTTGTCTGTATTGCTCTTGATCGACACGGGGCTTAATGGTTTCCACTGTCGCCGTGCACCTCTAGGGTCTGGGTTCAGTTTCCGGCCAACTTCGATTCTCGTCTTCCTTAGTAGGTTTCCTCTGGGTACTCCGGTATCCTACCACAGTTTAAAGACATGCAGGTTAGGCTAATTGGTGTTCCTAAATTGCCTGAAGTGTGTGTGTGTATGCCCCTTGATGGATTGGCCCCCTGTCCACAGTGTACCCTGCCTAAGTCCTTATCCTAAGTCTCCTGAGATAGGCTTCAGGCCCGCAGCAACCCTGTATACAGGATTAAGCGGTATAGACGATGAGTGAGTGAGTATTTTCTTTGGTTTGCATATGCAGAGGGGCATTCAAGTCAAACCTGGACTTGTGATGAAATTTCTCGTGAATTAAATCATAATTTTAAAATTAAACTAGATGGAATTCACAGCCAGCACCTACAATCTAAAGCTAGGACATGTAAATATTAGATCTTTCACATCTAAAGCGCTTATTGTAATAAAGCAATCACTAATCATGAGTTTGATATACTGTACTATGTTTAATAAAAACGTGGATTTAACCGCATCGGTCTCTGGCCAACTGGTAGAGGAAGAAGCATCGCAGTTAAAGTGCTTTTAATGAATCAAACCTTCATTCAAAAACATGACATTTGAGGTTCTGAATACTAACATAACAAACATCACCACAATGTCTCCCCAATCAATTCCAACAATTTTTATTTACAGACACTCAGGACCGTACTCTAAATTTCTCTCTGAATTTACAGATTTCCTTTTAAACATAGTCATTTCCAAATACAAAGCATCAATTCCTGGGAACTTTAAAAAAAATTAAGAATCTTGAAGAGCCTCTGACAACAGCATTTATGTTCATTCTGGACTCACTAGATGTACATCTTGCATAACAAGGCCCACTCATGAAGTTCACACTCTAGATTTAATACTAACCTTCAGATTAAATATGGAAAATATAGGGATATTTTTCCAAACAGATAATATCAACAAAAACTGAATGCCTTGAAACCTCTTATTAAGAAATCTGACATTGATTCATTTCAGCTGTCCAACTATAGGCCAATATCAAATTCAAAGATTCTAGAATCTAGAATGACACCACTGATCATAGTATTCTGCTTGATTGATTAGAAAATGTTGTAGGAGGTAAGGGGTCGGATTTCTCCTGTCTCAGGTCTTATTTGACAGATCGTTATCAGTTTGTAGATGTAAACACACAAAATTGAAATTTGGTGCACCGCAGGGTTCTGTTTTAGCCCTACTGCCATTTTCTCTCTATATGCTTCACCTTGGTAACGTAATTCATAAACATGGTATTAGTTTCCACCGTTATGCTGATTATGCTGACAGTTATATGTCTCAGCGAAGTCAGATGACCGACACCGGCTTAAAAAAGTTGAAGAATGTGTGAAGGATATTAGACACTGGGCGCTAATTAACTTCATTCTGCTTAATTCTGATCAGTACAGAAGTACTGGTACTAGGATCACATGCAGCTAGAAGTAAGTTTTCATACAGTAACTGTGGATGGCCTTTCTGTTTCTTGTGCAGCAGTAAAAGATCTTGGTGTGATTATAGATTTTTGAAGCTCCTGTAGATAATATTACCAGGATAGCATTCTTTCATCTCAGAAATATTGCCAAGATAACAAATAGAATGCAGAAAAACTTGGTTCTGGCATTTGTCACTTCTAGGTTGGATTATTGTAATGGCTTGCTGTTTGAATGTTTAACTAGGTGCATAAACAAGCTCCAGTTCATCCAGAATGCAGCAGCGAGAGTCCTCACCAGAACCAGAAGATATGAGCACATCACCCCTACCTGACTGAGCTGCTAGTGTTTTATGATCAGTCACGCCTACTTCGATGAAAGGATGCAGGCTACTTTTCAGTACCTCGTATTAAGTAAACTACAGCAGGGCTTTCTTACAAAGCTGCAATGTTATGGAATATGCTTCCAATTAATGTTCAGGACTCACATATAGTCTCAGTGTATAAGTCTAGGTTAAAAAACAATTTATTTATCCAAGCATTTTGTGAATAGTTTGTATTAGGTAAAGAAGCAGATCTTGGGGAATCATGGAAGTAGAGTATTATGGTGAACTGGTGAATGTGTATATGCTGTCTGGGGTGGTGACTGGGAATGGTTCCACTCACCATGAAGATGGACTCAGCTGATGCAGGAAGTTTTTTTTTCTGATGGCATGTGACTACACAAACTCAACAGTTCAAGACCCACAAACATTTTTGTACTGGCGCTGACGTCATTGCGCTTGGGCCCTAATTATTATTATTATTAATATTATTATTATTATTGATAAAATTTTTGGGTGGCATGGTGGCGTATTGGTTAGCACTGTGACCTCCAGGGTCGAGGGTTTGATTCCCGCCTCCGGTCTGTGTGCATGGAGTTTGTATGTTCTCCTCATGCTTAGTGGGTTTCCTCCGGGTACACCGGTTTCCTCCCACAATCCTGCGATGGATTGGCACCTCGTCTAGTTATTATTATTATTATTATTATTATTATTATTGATGACATTTTTGGGTGACATAGTGGTGTAGTGGTCTCGCACCTCCAGAGTCCAATGCCATGAGTGTGTGTGAGTGTGCATGTGTGCCCTGTGATTGATTGGCACCCAGACTTGTGCCCCAAGTTTCCTCGGATAGGCTCCAGGCTTCCTGCGGTCCTGTATACAGTATAAAGCAGTATAGAAAATGAATGAATGAATGAATGAATGAATGACATTTGCTTTTTCACTCCAGTGCGGTGTCTCGTGCTTCAGTCTTGTGCTTTCCACACAGATATCCTGCGTCACCGGTGTAGTTCCTGTGTTTATCCACTAGATGGCGGGGTTTCATCGTTGATATAACGAACCTAAAAGTCGGTAAAAGTCCAGAACTGCGACGTGGAACCGCTGAAACCGCGCTACGTGACAACATCAGCAGGGCCTCTTGGTCTCGCTCTTACATGCTCTCTGGGCTCCTTTGGACCATGTGAGTGGACAGTAAGATTTATAATCCAGTAAAGTGCAGGAGAAAGACGAGCTGGACGCGATGGACGGAGCTCTGGCTGTTATTCTGATCTCGGTGGCGATGTTTGTGGGATGTTTTCTGCTCGGACTCATTCCGTTACTGGTGAACTTTTCCCAGGTAAAAACAAACCTGCTGTATTTCATATTTCTGTCTAAAACTACAACAATACGCTGAAGAAGTGTGTGTGTGTGTGTGTGTGTGTGTGTGTGAATACAGGACACTGTAATAGTAATCTGGTTTGAGTTGGAGTGTGCATTGGGTGCAGTGGTGCGTTTAACAATTAACAATATCAATAATTAAAGACATTCTAAAGGACTCTGTGTCTAAGTGTCTCTGCGCACAGGACGTTAAACTTTCAGCAGATTCTACAAGTCCGACAAGTAAATAACTACAAGTTATACCGTGTGGCCAAGAATAACAATCCATTTTTACTAAATATAAATATATTGTAAAATTAAACTGTGTTTAGCCCACCGGTGCAGTGAACACGCTTTTAACAGTTTAATCACTTTATCCAAACCCTTACAGCAGAAGCAGCA
>JAOTRS010000039.1:6990739-7016245 GCA_028565755.1 Dinotopterus cunningtoni
CATGGCAAAGAAGGACTATGCAATTCATCTGATCACTCTTCATAACATTCTGGAGTATATGCAAATTGCTATTATAAAAACTTAAGCAACTTTTCCAATTTCCAATATTTATGTAATTCTCCAAACTTTTGGCCACGACTGTACAGTGATGAGACTCTTAGCCGCAGTAAAACATATGAACGATACAAACGTTTTGAAGTAGGCAGTATGTCCATAAATGACGATCCCGGATGAGGTGGCTTGAAGCCCACTGCAGTCATTCTTATGAATATTTAGCAGTGAAACAGCTGATCCATAAAAAAAAAAAAAAAAAAAAAAAAAAAGACATAACTTGTCGTTAACTCGTGGAAAGACACATCTGTCTTTGGGAACGGTACACACAATCATTCACAAACACCACTTGCACATTACAGGAACTTGGCTAGGTGTTATTGCCACATCCCCAGTACAGTCCTGACCTCACTCCAGTCATTTCCACAAGTTTGGGCCACTAAAGGCGTTCCTGGGAGGCCAGAATTTCAGATGTGAAGCTACCTTAATGGTATCCAAGCACTAGTGAAACGCTGGAATAATTGTGTAGCAGAGGATATAGAGATAGCGAGATTATACAGAGAGTTTACACACTACGGGCAATTTGGGAATGCCAATTAGCCTAACCTGCAAATCTTTGGACTGTGGTAGGAAACCGGAGTACCCGGAGGAAACCCACCAAGCACGGGGAGAACATGCAAACTCCATGCACACAGAGACGGGAATCGAGCCTGGCCGGGAATCGAACCCAGGCCCTGAAGGTGCAAGGCGACAGTGCTAACCACTATACCACCGTGCTGCCTATTTTAGAATACTTCAGATTAAAAAAAACTTTCAAAAAGAATGCACACAAGATTTGCACAGAACAGCTGTAATCAAATACTTTGGTGTGTTTATGCCACACTTACTTAAAATATACTTATACTAAACATTATACTACGAGAAGTGTTCAAGTCAGACCGGGACTTTTGATTGTACTAAACAAAAAACAAAACACAGTTATGACCGTAAAACTCTCTTTATAATCCCCTGCTACAATATCCATTCTTATCCCTCTCCTTATTTCCCCAGAGCTTTGACGCCATCAAGGTAAAAAGTTCTCAGTATAATGGAGCCATAATCGGACTGCCTGCTTCATGTCTGAAACTCTGCTCTCCCAGGAACTCCTTTGATGACCTAAACATGTGAAAATGGCTTGGAGCGAGGTCAGGATGGTATGGGGGATGTGGCAATAACTCCCAGCTAGGTTCCTGTAATGTGCAAGTGTTGTTGGTGAATGATTGTGTGTACAGTTTCACCAAATGCATCTCTTATGCAAATTACTGACAAGTTATCTATCAGTTTTCAAGGTTCAGTTGTCCCATTTGCTGAATGTTCACGGAAGTGACTGCAGTGTAGCTCTGAGCGACCTTGGCAGGGATCATCATTCATGGACATACATCCTTCTTTGAAATGTTTGCACTATTCAGATGTCTCACTGCGGCCAAGAGTCTCTGCACCGCTCGCATTATGCCTTCATTTATAAGAAATTTCATCACAAGCTGTGATTTGACTTGAACAACCCTCGTATAAAATCAATAGTACAGTGTGACAGCTGGGCATGTTCAAGCATCAGCTGCAGGCAGAAAGGGAAATGGGTTGAACCAGCAAGAAAGCTGTGGGCAAAGAGGGATGGGCAAAGAGAAAGAGAGGCATAGCTGGCAGAAAAAACAAAACAAAACAAAACAAAAAAAACAAGTGTGAACTTGAACAGTGAACCTACAGTAATGTCAGTTTGTGTGATCTTTTTGTTTATTTTAAGAACTGCACACACCAGCCAGAGAGCGAGAGAGAGAGAGAGAATTGGAATTATTTCTGTCATGTTTAACTGTATGGAGAACCGTTGGGGAGGGAGCGGCAGAAGACTTCGGAGGCAGACAGAATTTTACCAGAGCATCTGGCTAGTGTGCAGACTAAACACACACTTGCCAGAAGCGGTGTTTTACACATGACAGACATAATTCCAATTCTCTCTCTATTTCATTTTTCATTATAGTTTGACCAAAGTTGGATCTAGGTAGTAAACCACTACGAAATAGTCTATACAGATACATTTGTACTCGACAGTCTAGTATCAAAGCATTTAATTTTAAGGGAAAAAAAACAACACTGATACTTACCCATGTGGTTTTTGCAGTTAAGCTTCGCCCAACCCAGTCCATCAAGTTGAAGAGCAAGAAACAGAACACGGGGATGAAGTATTTATCTAGGGATACCAGTGAGAGACAGGAAGTCAATGAGATTGGGAGCACATTACATACTGAAATCTTTCAGGAGCACATTTTCTCAAAACTCACTTACTCCAATCACCGCCTTCTTCCCCATGGGATCTGACGTCTACAGTCACAGCAGGGAATATTCCAATAGTGACGGTGAAGACAAGGCACACTGAAAGGGCCATCACCCAAATCTAAAGGGGTCAGGGTGCACAAACGAATAGCACAAGTCAGTTAGAGCACTGAAAATGTATAGTATGTGATTAGTCGTATAATGGTGGTATAATTATTTAGATTTTTTGTGCCACTGATAAAATCCATTAAATGAGTAAGGCCAGGCTCAATGACTTACAGTTATTACTATTCCTACTACTAGGTCACTGCTCAAACAAGAATGCAGGGAGTAAGAAAAAGAAGAAAAAGAAAGAGGCCAAGTCATAGATGAAGCAAACAATTGCGTGATTTCCATTTTTGTCTAGTGTGGAAGTTAATTTAAAGCAGATCTTTGGATTGATCAGAATACCCAGCAGTGTTTCCCATACAATAGTACAGGCACGGCAGGACGCAATACCAGTGACACCCTCACCATTTCTAAATGACTGCAGATTTATCATACAAGTCTGTCAGATGGCTCTCTCTGTGTTTCCCCTCTGATTTGCTTGTGACAAACCCGGGATCAGTGTTGTGCATTATAAGGGGAATTTAACAGCTAACATCACTTGACCTGGCTGGCTAGCTGCTACCTTGTGGGATGAGATCTGTTTATTTGGGTAAAGTTTTAACAGAATTAAAAAAACAACTCTTTACGTTGAATGATGCTAATCTAATCTAACGTATAACAAAGCTTGTTTTTCATGTTACATTATCTGCATAACGTATACATTTTTATTTAGTTATTTTTATTAAAGACAGTTTGACAAGACAATCTTCTTTGATTGTAAAATATGTGGTAACTGACAGTTTTGTGTGCAATACAAATACATCTTACTAATTCTCTCCTTGTTTTACTTTGACCTTTATGTGGAAATTACTAACCAAAAGTGTCACCCGAGAAAAAAAAAAAAAAACAACCAAAAATTTTACGGTGTGAGCATATAACCTACATCATCCTCTTGTGTCTGGGCCTGAAAACTTTTCTAGGAAAAACATAACATGAATATAAATAGTATAATAACGTATTCTTATTTTAGATGACCGTGCCACAAATAGAGCCTTGTTTTAGAAAGGATTCATCGCTTCCAGCAGGGCCTCAGTAGGACTGATTTTCACACCAGACACGTCATATCTGAGCGGCCCACGCTCACTCGGGATGTCCACAATGACTAATGCACAGTTCAAACTCCACTGGGTATTTATCTACAAAGGTACTGCAGAGTCAGCCCAACAAGGCTACAACACTAATTGAATAAAAATATACAAAGAAATAATGATAAAAGGTTTTAAATAATTATAAAAAGCTGTAACTAATTTTAACGTTATCAAAATTATATTTTGACAGACACTTTTATGCTTTGATTAAAATTATTTCAAAAGGGTACATTTACTTTTAATTTTATGTACTTATGTTACTTTCTATTAGCTGAACTGCTTTGACATGATACACTAGGCAATGAATTGTGCAAACATGAATAGGGCTTCTCAGAGACTATAAAAATACCAAATCTCTCTGAGCTTTAGCAGAAAATGTTCTATGAAGGAAAGATGGGCTATGTTTCCATTTATACAAAATATTCACACAGGGATAATGAAAAAAAACAGTCATTGGTAGAGCTGAGTGCATCACGTCATGTTACACTGTGTGCTCCTGTGACGCCTGTCTCAGCAGCTGCATCTCTAACATCTGGGCTTCTCACTGTCACAAACAAGGCTGTAAATAATGGCGCATTAACCTGCGCGTTTCTCTAATGTCCTTCTCTTTTTTAATCTGGCCTTTTCTGCTCCCACTTTACTTATTTTGATCTTCATATAAATTAAAGCCTAAAACATCTTTATTGTCTAGCTGTAAACCTGAACATTTTGCCATGTGACCTGACTAAAATCACTCTGCTAACCAGAGAGGGATCTCTGAGCGCCGTGGTATTCGTGTGAAGTGAATGTGAGAGTTCGTGTGGGCAAGTATGTGGGTCAGAGTGCAGCTGCCTGCAACAATACCGCAACAACCACCTCAAAGTTATTACATTAATGTTATAATTAATAATCTTTGTCAAATACGCATGATATAAAATTAAAAGCCTGTCCGCATGGTATTTTAATACCATGTTATTCTCTTTCTATTACTTTTGACTGAATCAGTTGCACATCATGCGAGTGCGAGCATGTTCAGGCGAACACGGTGTTTAAGCTCATTTAATGGTCACCTTTCTTGGATGCTGAAATAAACTTTAGTTGTGGATTTGTTTGTAGGTACAAAAGGATTACTTTCCTCTTGTTCATCAGTGTGACGGGGTTGCAGGTGACTCCTGTTGAAACATGGCTCATCACTCCTCCTTCTTTAGAAACTTTGACTTTGATTACAGTCTTGGTTAACTTTATCCATATGTAAACTATTTCTATGGAGTGCTGAACAACAGGATTTTCATAACTTGAGGATTTGTGGGTACATTGTGACATTTAAAGTCAAGGCTGTCTCTGTGGTTAAAGGCACTGGACCATGGATTGGAAGGTCCTTGGTTCAAATGCCAAAACAACCAAAAAAAAGAAAGAAATGCAACTCCCTCTGGATAAGGGCTCTGCCAAATGCTCAAATGTAAATATTTATTCATTAATATTTTTATCATGTGTTTAGATTAAAGTAGCGTGTGACTGGGAGGACGTGATTAATAGATCAGCTCGGTTCGGCACTTTTTGGCCTTGTACTGTCGCTTATTGTCTAATTATTACTTAAACATTTAGAACTTTAATCCCTGAAAATGCTTTATAAAAACTAGACATTAAAACAGTAAACAAGCCAAAAAAAAAGGGACCTTTTTAAAGATGGCAATCACAGAGTTGGTATGCGTGGGCTCCTCCTCAGTCAGATTCACTACTGCCCTCGTCTCGCCGAAGTTTTCTGAAATAGCAGCGTCCACAACCATCAGTAAGATCATGACTGTGTAGCTTTTCAGCACAATTTTATATGAAACATTGCATAAAAAGTTGAATAAGGACAAAGTGGAAAGTAACATGGAGAAAACACGCTCCAGGGTCTCAAGAGGCTCTGGCTTCATCCGAAATGACTCAAACGCAGTGCCAAAGAGAATTAAACAAATATATCAGATGGTCTAGCGTTTACAGCAGACTTTTAAAGGAAACGTTTTCCTGGAAATCCCTGCGCTGGGATTTGAAGTCCTCTGCTTTGAGAGCATCTGTGTGATTGTTAATCACTTTACCTTTGTTCAACATGGCCATCTTGTTTTCCTCATCATTGCAAATGTCAGGGCTCCTGGTGCAAGCATAGTGCTTGAAAAATTCCTGCAAAGCCACAAAACGAATATTTAGAAAGGCCATGTGGGTGTTATGTAAAGCTGGACAAACTGTAAAATGCAACATTTTGGCATAACTTCATTAATACTGGCAAATACAACTAAAATTAAATAAAAATTAAAGACCGCAAGCAAAAAAAAAAAAGAAAAAAAAAATGAGATTAACATCAATTTTTTTGTATTGGAAAATAAATAAATAAATAAAAACCCATCTATAATTTGATTGTCAACCAATAAGAGCCTGAATTTCTTACTTGTCGACCAATCAAGGGCTGCGTTTCTAACTGTGTGGCAGTGCTGATCTCAAACACCTAAATGACTTACAGCTGTTAGCATCAAGACAAAAGGACGTAATCTCAGTTTCCATAATATTTCTACTTTCCTGTCATAGATGTAGTCTAGTATCCAAGGAGCTAACCTGATATTCAATACAACAGGACAACCTCGATTGTAATATTGATTTTATACAACAGTTCTACAAATGCCACTTAACACATCATGCTGATATTCAGTACAACAGCACCTCTTTTGTTTTTATTTTGTTATAAGAAAAATAAAAATTTGACTAGATTTAAGATATTGTCACTGGCTACGATGTCATTAAGGCAGTTAAAAACATAGCCATAGGAATTTGCAGTAACCACGTTTGTTTTTGTTGAGCAGGAGGGGAAGAGTGTACTGCAATAAATAAAAAAAACTGAGATAGGCGTCAAGGGGAAACCCTTTTCATATGTTCTCATACAAAAAGCAAGTGATTCCTACTGCTGCGCACAACAACTGCAATATGCCTTGTAGTATATTCAAAGAAACTGGTGTACTTGCAACAATTTAAAATTTTAATATTTAAATATCTGGTCAGTTTAATTTTACACACAGTGATTGATATACAGCCCTCAAGAAATGAATAAGCATCATAATAACGTGAATAATGAATAAGCATCATTAGAGTCATACCATTTTGGGCAGGGCAAAGTAAGAAATGATGGCCAGAATAATTACAGCACAGGCAATGATGAAGTAGCCAAAAGCACTGTCCTGCAGTGCTGAGCCACCTGGGAAAATAAAACTTAGATTAACATAAGGTCAAAGAGCCATGACATGTAAAAGCTGAAAAAATAAGTCTCAAGCAACTGCAGATAAAGAACAAAATAATAAAATCCAACACAACAGCCATAGGATCAAGAATCAGTGCTAGATCCGATAGAAGGAATACACACTGGCAAGTGCACAGATCATGGAAAAGGCTGCGAATGTTCCGGCGAAGCCCTGGCCGCTCATGATTGGAGTAGTATAGGAAGCTGGAAGCAACCCTGCTAGACCAAAGAGACTCCCCTGCAGAATCGCACCAAAAGCTGGACAGAAAAAAAAACATAAGAAAATGTTGTGTAGTGAGAATGGAATATAAACTGAGAAAACTTGATACATAGTAGAATGAATCCCTGTGGGAATTTCAAAGATTAGTTCCCACCACATTCTCTGTTTTTGTTGTCTTTTCCGCAGCTAGACTTCCCAAACCAGCACGCAATAATAACATCAAAGAAGGCTAGTTGGTCATGTTGACCCTAACCCCTTAAGTGAAAAAAGAAGTCACTGCATGATGGTGGATGGAACTACTTCTCTAAAGGGCAAATCAGAGGCATCCAGCAGAGACACTCACAGTTGATGCAGACGATTTTGATCATGGTGAGGGTGAAAAAGGTCTTGGGGGCCATGTCCACCTTTACCAACACTGCAGTGATCAGGAACACCACCAGGATCACAGAGAGACTGCCGGAGATCCTCAGTTTCTGAGAAACCCTGTAGTGGATGAGGAAAGACAAAAATCAGAAACAAAGATCAACATTCCTGAAACATTCCTAAGCCAACATCTAGGTGAGCGCTAAAAAGGAAGCTCACATCCTATCTGAGTACATTAAAGATAAAGAAAAACAAAAACGCCTCTGAATGGTGGATGTTGAAATATGTCTGCCACTTCTGTGAAAGACATCATGTATGCTCTAATCCCAGGGTCCAAGCTGTCATCAAAGCTAAATGTAGCTAATTTGTATTATCCATGTTTTATTCTCCTCGTCCACTACCTAGTAAGAATTTAAAACTTCTTTCACACTTGTTGTGTCCTCATGCCTACTACTGTACATTATCACTACCGTGCTATATCCAGCACTACAGCACCCCCTTTCATGTGATATTGCTTAATTTTAAATCTTGCTAATAAACGGTCAGGATAAAGTTTTACTATTTGGGCTCATTTATTGTTTGATTACAGGTCTAGATACCCTTATTGTTCCCTGAACTGAGCTTGCTAGGTGAGCAATTTAATGAGCAGACAGTGATGTCAACCTGATTTTGTTAAAATAAAAAATAATAATGAAATTACATAATGACTATTACCTCCGAGAGGAGATTTAAGAAATGAGAATGAAAGTGAAACAGGAGGCCAGAATAGAAAACACACAGGACACAGACATGTACACATTAACTACCTCGTGTGCCGTTAAAAACCACTGGCCACCTACATAACTTATGTTGCTGAACTAACCTACTTAATGTGATCGTGGCAATCACACTATAACGTGTACATCATATGCAAGAAATTAAACACTGGTTATAATGAACATTGCATATTTAAAACAGGTATTGGTGGCTCAATGGCAGATCTCTTGCATGCCATGCGGACGGCCCAGGTTTGGTTCCCAGCCACTACCCAAACCCCTGCTACTGGATGCGGTGTCGGCCCCAAGTCCAGATAAAATTTGAGGGTGGTGTCATGATGGGCATCAGGTGTAAAACCCATGCCGAAAGTTGTGCGCGTGGATTGGCTAGTCCACTGTGGCCCCAACAATATATGCCAATGAAGATAAATATAGTTACAGACAAAACCTCAATCTGGTTAACCAAGAGAAGCATAAATTAAAGTTTCTCTTACTTCTGATGAATAAAGGAGTTAAGGCAGGTGAAAATGAGCAGAGGCACCATGGCACACAGGGTCATCACATTGTTGAACGTTGATTCCAGGACGTTACGCTCCTCACCCTCTTTCATAGTGCCATTGAAGGTCTGGTTCTGACCATCTGTGTCTTTGAGACGGCTGGTGAAATACTGCACAAAAACAATAAAATGAAATAATCTTAAGCACTGTCTTAAAAATCTATCAAGTTTTGAAAAAAAAAAAACAAACCAAAAAAACAATTACACACTCATGCATAAACTTTCATGTATAGTTACCATGGTGGCAGTCATGAAGAAGTTCCATGGCAGAAGAGTCCCCAGTCCCAGGATAAAAAATATAATCCATACAGCATTATACCTGTCAAAACAAAAAACAACATGTGCATATTCTCAGCTTGCATTCTCAGCATTGTGATATACATATGTACGAAGAGGTTTTTTTTTTTTTTTTTTACTTGTCTCGTGGTGAAGTGATGGCCGTCATTATTTCACGCTGGTGAAATGTTACTGATCAGTTGAAAAGCTGAAAGACAAAAGCAAGATCAGTAAGAATGACTGAAACAATAAAACATACATATATGTTGAAACTAGGTGACAAACTGGTGCTACTGAATATTTGTCTAAGAGCATGTTTAACACAGGTAAAGGGCTAAAAGCTGTCAGAACTACATTCACAGCATTCTATTACGGCCCCCACTGCGATAGTCAAGCGTCGTGCTGTAAAGGTGGTGAGAGTCACATGTCACACAAATTGGACAGGATGCACACCTGAGATAAAAGATGCGTAATTAAGGTCAGTGTGTCGCTGTGAGCCAATTTTATATTTCTAGCATGCTGTTGTTGGTTTCTGAGCTCTCTCCCTCGCTCTGCTCCCCGCTTTATTTTTTTCTGGATCACAGCAGCACAGAGACAATAAATAGCTTCACTTTCCTCAGGAGTGTGTCCTGTCCCATTTATATGACTCTCGCAGCCTTCACACAGTGTGGTGCTTGACCATGCCCCACCAGCACAGACTTCAGCTAATATTCAGTTTAAATGCCATGATTCCAGCAGCAGGAAAGTTCACTAGAAAACATTCATCCTCATTGCTGA
Source organism: Dinotopterus cunningtoni (assembly GCA_028565755.1). Lineage (NCBI taxonomy): Eukaryota > Metazoa > Chordata > Actinopteri > Siluriformes > Clariidae > Dinotopterus > Dinotopterus cunningtoni. The sequence goes on from JAOTRS010000039.1 coordinate 7,000,527, forward strand.
TATTAATCGTTAGCATCATTGTCCGTTGGATGACTGTCCGTATTGCATGCCTAAAACAAACTAAAGCTAATTTAAAAAAACTGAAAGAAAATAATAAAATGTAAAAGCTTGCCAATCTCATAAGAGTTGATTTTTGCGCCTCCCATCAAAATAGTCACTTGTATCTCTAAATATAGTAGTTTTAGCCCTACTCCACATCCCTTCTGTGAATCAGGTGGCATTGTAATATGTTTTTCCTTTCACCCGTCAGTGGTTTTAATGTTATGGCTGATTGGTATGTGAACAAATAAAACCAACTTTTTTTTTTTGCATTCACTCTGAAACCTCCCAAACCACTTATTCAAAAGCAATAATACACTCTTGTTTTTGTAAGCAGTGGAATTCATCAAACAATAATACCACTAATTTCCCATCAGTGGGTCCTGGCTTTTGAAACAGAAAAAGCCTTCATGCTCGGGAATCTGGAGGGTTTTCTTTGTAATAAATGTGAAAATACCAATCATTCAAGCTAAATTCCAAAACTAACAAAAGGGTTCGCCATTCTAAACAGACAAAGGCTTGAGCACCAGTGACAAATCAAAAATGAATTTTTTTCTTATTATGTCTGAACTATTTAGTAAAATTACGCATGCTATCAGAGAAAAGTAAAGTGCACAAGGAACTCTCCATGCTCCGTCCTCTGACTGTACCGGATTTTGCATTATCAAGACCTAGTAGTTAATCTTTAACAGAAATCAGTCAGAAGATAAGTACTATAAGAGAACAACCCTTTAATTAATTTGATCAATTATTTGAAATGCAAATGATGCATTATTATATTAACGTGACCCATAAGCAGAACATTACAGTAAATATTCATACAAATTAAGAATTAGGCAATGCAAAACCAACCTACAAGCAAATTAATAAAAGTCTTACTGTGAGTCTACTTCTGGTCTCCAACAGCAGTGTCAAACTACCACATCGACTGCTGAACAAAGCTCATTTACTATGTTGAATGCACAAAGTTCTCAGAAGAGAGTTCTCCCCCGCCTCTCGAATTCACTCCTCCCAAACCCAGATTTCTGGAATACCTCACATGCATGTCAGGATTAGAAAGCATGACTATATGCATTATATATATTTACTACACTCTGGATTTACGTTACTTGTAATCTATCCAGCTCCCTCATACATACAGTATACATGTATACTGTATTTCCGGATGAGGAGACTGAGGTTTATTGAGGACCTCAAGTGGCCCCAGAAAGACGACAAAAAATGAACAGATAAGGCACTCTGAAATCATCCAAACAAAGTTGGAAATTCTCAGGCTCAACAAAACAAGCAAACAACTTTAATGCATATAAACAAAACTCAAAAAACATGCAACCGAGGTCCAAACAGCTGTCAGAAATCTAAGCAACTTCTCCATTAAAGAGATTTACCCACAGCTCTTAAAACACAGCTCAATTCACCAGATGCACCAAGTCTTCTGCCAACATCCAGAACATCTACTCAATGATGCTGAAAGCTGGTCTGCTCAGGAAGTTTAAGAAGGAAAACAATTTTAATTCTCTAGTTGCTTTTCCTAAAAAAAGAGCACTGAATGACTAACAGCACATGAGCAAAATTGTGTGCTCGTGACTCAAATCAGACTTGTCTACTTAGACAGACAACTTTTCTCTGTAGTATATATTATTCAATTAAATTTTATTTGTATAGCGCTTTTAACAATTGTTATCGTCGCAAAGCAACTTTAACAATCAAAAGAATTGTGGAAGTTTGCATGAAATGTGACTGTGTATGATTCAAGATGATAAGATTTATTTGAGCTATGAGGAACTATTATTTTAATACATAGCCCATTTCTAGGCAGGATTAGTCATGCACTGATAGCAACACTGGGTACAAGTCCAAAACTATACTTGTTTACCAGTACTTGCTCTGATATCAACATTCAATAAGAGCTCTTGTGCACAATTAAAACATTCGCCATTTTGTCTGGCGCTCATGTCAGCCACATATAATATCCCGCCAAGTCAAATAAAATCACTGGATAAATTTACCCCCACTGATTTTACTGAAGACATGATGAAAGACCGGATAAGGGTGTTTGTTGAGGAACTTCAGTCATTAGATATTACTGATTCTTATCATGCTCCAGCTGTTCTTTACAACACTTTTGAGAGCCATGCACTGGCAGATTTATGATACATTCAGGCAAGATCCAATGTGAAACTATTATTTATTATAACCCTAACATTCCCAAGAACTGCAGCGTAGTTTACATTCCGTTATTAAAGATATCGGTTTCCAGTTCAAGTTCTATGTTCAGCTATTTAGAGAACATGAAAAATCCAGTGCTATTAAAAAAATCCTGGAAGCAAAAAGAATTCTACCTAATGTATGCCTTAAGGAAACATAGATTTAACAATAAAAAACAGCAAATGCTATCTGAATACCATGTAAAGCTTAACAATGCTAATGAAAACATACAATAGTGACAGCCTCGGTCCAGATTAACCCCTGCATGTACTCTAAATTAACAAAATGCTAAACAAGTACCTCATATATGTTTAACACTTATGGTTATATGACACCTGAGATAAAATGTTCACTATACAAGCACTAGTGACCACCAGCAGGGGCTCATCTTTGACCAGGATTATCCTCATTGCCACGCTGGAAGGCTGATAGCCACAAATCTGTTTAGTTTTTGCCAAAGGGATCAACTGGGCAGCGCAATCAATTCAGTTATAAATCATGATTCTTTTGTGTGGTGATTCATGCATTACTACACTGACTCCATAATAATTATTTTTACATTTATAAATAGAGATGAACTGGTCAATCAGAGGTGGATGGTTTTCACCATGACTGGTGATTGGATGATAAGTCTCAGGGGGTGCAAAAGAAACGCATTTTTACACGTTACAGTAAATAGTCAAAAATCAAGTAAATTGTAAATAAGTAAATTAGTCCCCAAACCCGCGATTTACACTTGCTTATGCCAATCTTAAAAAAAAAAAAAAAAAAACCTGACAAGAGCGAATTAGTCTTAGAAGCCATGTGCAGCTGTGGGTCCATGGCTCCTCAACCTGTGCGCTCATTGTCAAGGTGAGTTTTGGCAACTTTCTACTCAGTGCAGTTCTTTTTATACAGTCTATAGCTGGGGTTCTTTATCTTAGTATTCAAAGGGCCGAAGCTGATTTCTTTAGAAGTTCAAAGGTCAGAAACGATTAGTGATAATCAGAATGAGACAAAAATCAAAAATACGTGGAGAAAAAAAATGTCATTGCTTGACTGCAATCAGATGCTTAAACCAAAGCAAGTCTAGTTTAAAGTAAGTTGTCAGAAAAAGTTAAAATACATTCCAGGTTTGTGCAAAAGTAATGGCACCGTGTTGAATGCTCTAACTTAACATTGAAAAGTTTGCAGGGTAATTTTAGAAAAGTTTACTGATTTGTATGGCAAAATAAGCTTATTTGTTTTAATGACTGAACAAACTGATTAATATTTCAAATGCAATATGATATCAAATGAGTTAGTTTCAATGAAAAGTGAAATGGCGCGAAAAGGTGATGTGCACAAAAAAAACGCGTCGGAAAAAAATCCCCGCCGTGTTCGGGTGAACCCCATCCGTTAAGCATGAACAAAAACACAGTGAATTTCACCAGGAGGACAGACAGAGGGAAGCTGACCGATTCTTGTCGGGTGATCTGCGGTGCGCGTGCGGTATTTGTCCATGTAGCTACGCCGTATTTAAAACTGCAAAATTGAGCGCGCGAAATATGCAACACGTGACCGTGAAATGCACCGGAGCGCGGTCTGAGAAATGTCCCTGTCTGCGTTCAATCAGCTGACTAAACCCTGGCGCAAAACACAACTGTGGTCGCCAAACGGAGACACTGACCTTTCCGTATTTGGATCGCGGAGACACTGTCCTTTTCCTATTTGGATCGAGATATCCTCATTGATGTAGACCGACAGAAGTCTCGCTACTCCGTGTCCGCAGGACAGAACGTGACTCCGTGAGATAACTCGCAAATTTTGAATAGGCGTCTGATGACGATGAACCCCTGACCTCTGTGACGATCTTGAACTCTGTGGCATCAAACACCATACAGTACGCTCTTCATCGTCATGAAGACATCAAAGAAGGAAACTGTTACGTTTAACCCTATAATCTCGGGCCAGGATCTCTGTGACGATCTCCAGATAGGCTACACTAATTGAATGATTGCACTCCTAATACAAGGTGTAGGTTGAGTTCTGACTTTGAGAAGCCCTGGTCTTTGGCATCAACAAGAAAATAAATAAAAGATGGCACTGAAGCAAGATGACCGGGTGCCAGGGCTCTCTGCATTAGTACTTGGAAAAAATTGAACACTGGTTCCTTTTGAAAAGCATGTGCACATTTAATCTGAGAGTAAATATGCTCTAAGTGAATTCACATGATATGGCTGGTAGATCCAATCAAGGTCCAAACACAGCAAATTCTATACTTGTCCTCAGTATAGATTATAGATAGATAGTATAGATATAGAAGTTTCAATCAGCAACAGGAACATTACGAAAATGACCTTTGTATCCATTTTGCAGAACAGTATTAAGATAACACAGTTAAAGGTTAAGGGTCTTCTCCATGCACTTTAACAGTTGGAATATGAACGTTCAAGCGCCTCGTCTGCAGCTGCAAACTAGATCTGCACAATCATGACTACATTCACAAATGTAAACTTTAGAACAAAGTACAAAGGAATGCACGATATTGGTGTTGGATCAGAATGATGAAAAATTTTTTGGTAGATAAATAAATAAATACATTTGGGTAAACTGAAACCACACAGATGCAACTAAACTGATACTATATTTATCAGTTAAGATTTTACTGGAACACCTGTACACATACTTATTCATGCAACTATTTAATCAGTCTATTGAGTGGCAGCAGTGCGTAAAATATAGATAAAGTCCAGCACCTTTGGGGAATGAGGAAGAAATATGATCAGTCATTCTAAACGCTGCATGTTTGTTGGTGCCAGAAAGGCTGGCTTTAGTATGTCTACAACTACTGTAAACTGTTCTAATCTTCGAGGATGTTCATGCCCAAAGGTCTGTAGAGTTTACACAGAACAGTGAAATAAGAACAAAAACTAAATGAGTGGCAGTTCTGATGCTTCTAAAGGCGGGGCAAATGATGACAGTCCAGCTGGTTCAAGCTGACAGAAAGGTAACAGTAACTCAGGAAATCACTCAGAAAAACATCTCAAGCATAACACGTCAAACCTTCAGGCATACGGACTACAATGGCAAATCATGTTTTCACATTTTCAATTGTTCCCAAATGAAAACAAGCATTGTCTAGGGAAACAAAAATTTCCAATTTTACATTCTATAAACTTTAAAATACTTTTGCTTAATTATACAACCACAGTTCTAGAGCTACTTCAGAGCAAACACTCCAAAGTTTTAAGAAAACATAATGGTGTTTGTGGCATTCTAATGTATGGTCTTCAATACATATTTTAATGTATGGTCTTCAGTGGCAAGAAATCAACAGAGCTGGGGGTTCTCAGTCACTGAAATAGTTGAGACACATTACATAGCAACATCTGTCAAACTTTTGTTTAAAAAATACAGCATGATACCATGTTTTTTCTTTTTTTTTTTTTAGTTTAGACTAATTATTTCTCCATTAGACACATAGCCGTAAGTGATGTGCTACACAAAACTCTGCTGAGAAATACTGCAGTTGGCCTATGACAAAATCTGGAACCATAAAGATGTTTGTGTGCTGCTGTGAGGTTTGAGGGGGAAAAAACATGCTAAAAATAGTGCTCTCTGCCTCATTCCTGTCTCTTTCACTGGTGTGCATGCTTTAGTTTTGTCTGCCAAACGTGTAAAGCTAATATAAACCTGATGGCTGGAACCATGGATAGTATGGTTAAGGCCGTGGCAGTGGCAAGCCGGACTTGAAAAGAAAAAGACAATGAAGTTGCCGCAAGCTGGAAGTGGCGACAACAGGCCAGAATTAAGGCGTAGTAGCCAATCATCTACGGCGGCAAATCCGGTGTCATGATCTAGTAGCTGTGGCACCTGAAGCCCGAAAGAGCATACAAGCACACCATCTCTCTGATTTCTCCCGATACTTCAACAGATCTTCTTGCTATCTTTTATCCAGGAGGTGAGAGTCCAAGGCCTTTAGCCGAGATGCATCACCAGCAGCACCATATTTAGCCGTCCTACCCCCTCGCATTCCAGCTCATGGGGAGGCTGCAGATGTGAACCATTCCTTGGTGAGCGACGAGTGAAAAATTGGGATGTGCCCAGTCAATGGTAAATCAGTTTACAGATTGTTTACAAAAGAACAATTAGTGGGTGAAAAAAAATTGTGGTATCACTTTGGAATTCTCTTTTCTACTGGAAAACAAAAACCGTTGAAACGCTGAAATAGTTTTCTCTCAGATGCATAAAGCCACATGGCCAATGACTGTAGCCTATATTCTCACCAGAGCATTATACAGCCAATTTTGTTAAGACCAAAAATTACTTTGGGTCAGCTCATCATGTGCGTCACACTGGATTTATCAAGGCCTTAATCTGCTTCAGTTAGTATCGTACCATTTTCTTCTCAGAAACATTATACCTAAATCAAATAGAAAAGTGCTGTCTAGTGAGAGAAAAAAAAGGGAGCTTTTCCTTATTTTAGAAATCTTAAAGTGAATAATTTAATAGTTTTTAAAAATAATTTGAACATTATGCTTACAAATATAGATAATACTTGTTGGACACTCAGCTGACTATAGTACATCACCGCATGTGCTATTATATTACTATTTTATATATATAAATATAACATTTACCTTATGATAATACTACTATCATCATGACGTAAATGTCAGTTTGTTAGGTAGTTTAAATCAAGTACATTTGTACAAGTGTACAGTATAGAATTTATTTTTTTTTTGTCAAAGGTTTTATTGCTCTCAATCTTAACATAGTATTAACTCCATTGTCACTGCCACTTTCTAATCTTCTAAAATAATACTTCCTATTCTCAGAAGCACCAGGAATAGTCTGTCTGGTGAGTTGCGGAGTCTCAAATAAGCAACTAGTAACATGAGGCTTATGATAAAGTAATGATAGCAGGGGTCAGCAACACAACTGCTGTGTGTGGGGATGTGGAATATGATTTAGGGACACAACCGCATGTGGCTTGACATCAGATTAAAAATAGCATATGAAACTATCAGAACTTCCAACATTCCCATCTCATATACTGTGATGCGTGTAGGACCATTTATCACTAAGAATAGCTTCATAAGAGATCTCAGGTTACATTTTGTTTGCAGGTGGCTACAGCAAGCATGTTTAAAGACCCTGGTACAACAGCAAACTGACTGGAGGCATTTGTATTCTTATTCTTATTATTCTTATTATTATATTTTTGTATTTCAATATCCTATTGTGTGGTTCAAGCTGAGAAACCAAAACGTGTTATTTGTTCACATGGTGATCAATAACTTTGAGTACACTGATGCTGATATTTCTATTAGGTACAAGTCCAATACTGCTTCTAGAGTTCTAGACATTTCATTCAGGTGATTTTTTACTGCTGCAGGTCCATATTCTGACAGCGCACAGTTTGTAGTCTGCTTCTCTTTGATACATAGCTATTAACAGCTATAATGACCTTTTTTTTTTTTTTTTGGAAAGAAGCCTCCAGCTGAAAAGTTTGATATGGAAAGTGATGTCCTGATAACGTGGTGGCAGTTTGTAGTCTACTACGTAGGAAAAAAACGCATTCAGACCCAATTAGCAGTAACAATCTATCAACAGCTGAGCTCTTGGCTGCAGTGTTTGTACATTCGGTGACCTGCTTTAAATGCTAACAAGGCTATCTTTTTCCCCACAAAGCATGGTAGGGAATAGATAACCCTTTATCTCTTCCCTCAACTCAGCAACCTCCTGAACCTGCAAAATCCAAAGAAGCATCTTGGTCACAGCTTACAAAAATATTATTTCAGTATAGTGATCAAGCATATGTAGCATTAATATGAAATAACCTGCATTAAGGGCTTATAAAATTTCACCTGACTATTTCGAAAGACTTGAGGCATAAATAGGATATAGAAGTAAATGTCTACTGAATACATTTTGCTGCTTTATGGTGGTGCGTGATCTTCCAAACCCTCCCAGATTGATATCTGTTGTTTTTCTACATTGGGCTAGTTATTAGGGTTAGAGCCGGCAACACCTCAAGCAGGAGAAATTTGAGTTATCTATACATACTGTATAATAAAACTGTAAAGTTGGAATGTCTGTTCATTGAAGATATTTGCGAAAAAATTAATCTGGGGGAATGCAAGATGAGAATAGAGCACATCAAGATGGTTTTTGGAATTTTTGTCTGACTTTGTGCACGCATCACATAAAAACTACTGAATGGATGGGTTTTTCACAGGTGTATTTGGCCGAGCTAGAAGTAACATATAGGCTTTGATTCATCACAGTCAGCCCACTGGAAGAGAAGGTATGCTACTTTGAAACTTAAATAATAAATAATATAAAATATAAAAATAATTGACCTTGGAAGAATCATTAGTTCTTCTCAAAATTCACAAATGGCGCTGTAAATGTTTTAATACGCAATTATGAGCGTGCAATTAAATTCCTTTTAAAGTGCTTTATCATGTTTAAAAAAGCACTTTTTAATGAAAAACCTTTGACAATAATAAACTAGTTCAGTTTTCTCATGTCCCACACAGGTATCTTTCTTTATTAAAGACAACTAAAACACCATTACTTTCTTCTATCTACTTACTATGCAATTATTTTTAACCAATGTGATTATTTATAATTCATATACACAAACATTCCTAAAAAGTCTGAAGTCCTAACACAGAGCTCCAGTAACACGGCAGGGTTAAACTTAGAGTGTTCTCTGCTGTTTAAAACTTTCCTGATGCAGAACAGTGCGGAATAAAAAAACAACTTAGCATGAACTCCTTGCCAAGAACAAGGTTGTTATGAAGCAAACTGTCACCCCATATGTACTTGGAGAACATGTTGAGAGCAGTAAACAAAAAAACACAATGTCTTTTCTAAAGACTTTCGTAAGGCAGAACAGCATGGTTAAAATTAAAGCATTTCCCTAAGCAATGAAGCAAAACTCTTGAGCAACACCCATGTTTTCTCTTGCTGTTAGCCAAAACCGAGCAAATTACCTAAAAATAAATAAATAAATAAATAAATAAATAAATGGTGGGGTACAAATACTTAGCTATATCATATTACACTTACGCTTTATTACTTAGAATCTTCAGTTCTAATCTTGCTGATGCACGAATTGCCACACAAAAAAAATCACGATACATAACTGAATCGATACTTCCCCCAATCACTATAGAATACAATAAAAAGAATTGTTTAATCATGCGGAGTTTGTGAGTTTGACTACTGGGTGATGCCAACACCTACAGGTATAAGTAGACAAAAGTCCAGAGAGCAGATTGGCCGTGGGATGGCATACCCACACTCACAGGTCAAACATGGTGACATCAGCCAACCATATACGTCTCCAAATTCACACAAGCAAAAAAGATGAATACCGATTTCATCCGAGTGTATTGGCTGCCGTCACGTGTCTTGAAGGAAGCATGTGATCGTCTTCTCCCTCCCTGCTTGGTAGTTACTGTACCACCTTCAAAGGAAAGTGCTCTAACAACATAGGAATCATATAAACCATTAAACCTCAGCACAAGTTAATTTGTATGGGCTGAGAACATCAGGTACAATCCAGAACATGTGATTAGGTTTATATGGATGTCCTGTCAATCATTTTATAGACATTCTCTCAATACAATTTACTCCATCCACATCTTAGTCTGAAATCAGTAAGCACTCAGAGCAGTCAGATATTTCTCACTCACTCACTCATCGCCTATACTGCTATGTCCTGTATACAAGGTTGTGGAGGGAGGGGCCTGGAGTCTTTCCCAGGAGACTTGAGGCACGCACGCACAAGGCGTCCAATCCATTGCAGGCTATGGGCAATTTTGGGAATGCCAATTTATATCCCAATAATCCCAATATAATTCCAATATGTACAAGAAACCCACCAAGCACGGGGAGAACATGCAAACTCCATGCACACAGACCCAGAGGCAGGAATCGAACCCGGACCCTGGTTCATGGCGACAGTGCTAACACTACGACATCGTATTGCCCCAGATATTTCTGTGAGCAGAAAATATTTTATTAAACTTGAATATACCATAATAAAAATAATGAAATACACAGAGAGCTTTTCCATGATGGAGTAATTTATCATTGATGAAGCTGGATGCAGAACTAATGGTATTTCTTCTGAATGGCATGCTTTTTCTTACATTACATTTATATTCTTTGATATCTGGATGTGATATCTGGATCCGGACCCATTCTGCTGCATAATACAAATCCAAGCTGCCACTATAGGTAATCAGCTAAATGGTCTTGATACCAGTAAATGAAATTAGGCTTTAACTATCCTTTTTGAGTATACTAGTAACTATCAGTTCTCATTGTATAAAAGGTGACTGAATGAAACCCGTGCTCTTCAGAATAAATCACATAGTATCTTGGTGCAATGTGGCTGACGTGGTGCAACGTGTTAAGCATGAGAGAGTATTATGTGCCTTGGCACAGATTTGAAGTCTCTGCAACTGTCCAGGAGGAACAATTCATCATTCTTTTAATTCATTCAAGATATCCTCTCTACAAGTGTTTTATAAAAGGAGTGGTGAAAGCAATCAGACTCGTTGCTCTCGTGTTCAACTGGATTGAGATCTGGTTACTGCAAAAGCCATTGTAAATTATTTACATAAATTTTCATACACATTATGCCATTTAGCCAGATGGTGAAACTGGCATCCTGAAGGGGGGACACTTCCATCAGGATGCAAATGTTTTACAAAAGTATAAACAGTCAGAATAACTTAGCACTGATTTGTAGTACATCTTCCCTTTTAAAGAGAAGAGGATGAAAACCATGCCAGAAATATGCCAGAGCAAGACAGAACCACTGTGTATGCAATATATTACAGTGTTTAGAATATACAATACAAAGTACAATATAAACCCATACCATGCAGCCATTGAATTAGCACTCTGTGGAATGAGATTTTAAAAACATCTAAGAAAGAGGTACAGAAAGTGCCATAACAGGGGACAAATCCTTCAGTGTTTTCAATTCCCTATCGATAGTGTGTGCGAAAGTAGATGTTGTTTCTGCTGAGGTAGGTAAAAGAGTAAAAGTAATTCATCATATTAATTATAATTCTAACTTCTCATTGAGCTTTTTCCACGTCACCTTCACCTCTGGCCTGCACATTAGGAATAAATTGATAAAGTGGTACATTTATACATCTGTGCATTTTTTTTTTTTACATTTACATCTGGAATTTAAATTTTTGTAATGATGGCCATTGCTTAAAGCACTATATAAACAATTGATCATGTCAAAGTTGGACGTTATATCTCAAAATTCTAATTGACTAGGCTCTGGTCGTCGCCACAGTTAATCCATAAATTGGCAAATGGGTGGGACAAACGTCACCCGGCTGTTGTTTGGAACACACCTACCTAACTCAGGTATCACCCACAAATTAGAAAGCCTAGCTTTAGCTTAACTAAAATGCTAAGGTGTCTAATGTTAATTTATACGTTAATGCATTTAATTGAACTCCGTCATTTATAACTTACACATTGTCCTGGGTCAAGTCCTACATTTCTTGTGGCAAGTTACAATTTCAATAAGCTAGATAGATAAACTGGCCACACACCCCCAATTATTTAAACCTTTAGGCCTTAATATACTTTTCACTGACAAGTTACATAAAAATTCACTACAGTACAGTTGTCAAACTGGGAATCTATCTATGGAGACCTAAACCATTTTTGTACTATACTGTAAATCTGTTTATTTCTGTAGTAAAGTTGAACATTTTAAAATGGGGGACTATGTGGATCGACTTGCCTCTGGAGCCAGCCCCCAGTAGACGTTCGAGGAACTACAGGTTTTGGCACTACCATGTTGGTTTCATTTTTCAGAACTGGAGGTTATTATTTTAGACCTTGACTAAATCTCACAATTCAGGCATATTTCAAATGGACTTCTCAAACTTCTGACTTATCTCAAAGAGTAATTCTCCTTATAAAGTCTGACTCAGATTTCCCTTTACTCCTCTATTATTCAAACTACTCTCAGACTGACTCATCTCAATATTCTGACCAATTAACACAAATTTGGACCGAACTAGAAAAACTAAATGAGAAAATTATGATCAACATTCTGAAATAAGTCTGAATTTATATGATTTATCCTGAGGCCTTGACGTTAACACAAGTTAAAACATTAGTGCAAGTTAAACTGAGATAAAGGAGTGAGATAATGAAATGTCAGTTTTTTAAACTTGTTATTTTTGAAAGCATACTTCAAAGACAAACAGCATGCTGTGTTCCATTTTACTGTTCTACCTGGTGGAAAAGAATGTGTGTTTTGATATCACTGATTGTTTACATTTTTAAAAAATCAATAGTTTTCTGATTAGTAGTTTTTAGTTTTATATTTACAGATTTCCTCCTTTTTGTCTGTGTCCTTGAGGGGTGATCTTTGGACCAGCTTATACTCACAGTCCTTTGTGAGTCCACTTATACAGTTAAGGGCTATCATCACTGCTATTTAGATATGAACCATGACAAGTGATTATTAAGGTCAGTCTGATTAGATGAACTTCACACAGCATTAAACCTTAAACCGAGCTAAACTTCAGAACTCTCGCACGTGACGGTGGAATGAGAACTCGCGCCCAGTCTGACCGAGCAGGTCTTCTGATACAGAACAGCTTCACTAAGAAATAAAGCTGGCAAATGTTCTCGGTCTCAAACATCTCAGGCTTTCTTATTCAGACGTGATCATGAACACGATAGCACGCATGCAACATCCTGTTTCCACGTGTTCTATCTGTAGTGTGTTTCCCCTCAAACTTACAAAAAAGAGAGATAATTATATCTCTGTACACAAACTGGTATTGATTTTGACTTTTGTAATGTCTGTGGGTGCGTTTAATTTTACACAACCACTAAATTAAACTTTTTTTTCCTTTTTTTTTTTAAAGCGCGCTTTTTTTGTGTGTAATGGCGAATTATAGTCTCAGTATGCCTAATTTTATATAGCTTAATTTTATAGCCACCGGCTATTTATTTGTTAAATAAATAAACAGAATCAATATTTGAGAAATCCCGCGTAAGTTAGAAGTTCACAGACAGCGCGATACTGGGCTCAATGCCATGGAATAAAAACGTTAGGTCTCACTGAAAGAAGAAAAGCAGTAATATCCGATACAAAAAGCCACTTTTGTTTTGTGTCTAGCGGTGTTTCAATTTACCTTTTCGGTGGAGTGACGACTAGTCTGTCCCCTCGGACTCAGCTCCCTCGTGAAGAAGGGCGAACACACACGCGGGCGACACACAAAGCCCCACGTGCTGCGTCTAGTAGTGACGCTATTGGGCTGCGCAAAAAAAAAAAAAAAAAAAATGTTGTCAGTTAAACATCTTGCTCTACCTCATAACACACTCACTGTTTACAGTCATGTTTATTTATTTATTCATCTACTCATCATGTATCTTAATCTGCATTGACTTGCACTACATCAGTCTTGCACCATTCACTTTTGCACTGCAATGTCTATAACTCTTAATTTTTTGGTAGTCTCTACAATTCTCTTAGTATTTTCTGTTTTCATCTCCCAGTTATTTTTTTCCATTTGACTACATGATTGACAGTCTGTAATTGCCACTACATGTTTATTGTTTATTACGTTACTATCCTTGCTACTGCTATTCTTGCTACTATCTATCTATCTATCTATCTATCTATCTATCTATCTATCTATCTATCTATCTATCTATCCATCCTATCCCTGGAGACGCGCCAATCTATTGCAGGGCACACAAGCCACACTCATTCACACACTATGGGCAATTTTGGAATGCCAAATAGCCTTATCTGCATGTCTTTGGACTGTGGGAGGAAACCGGCATACCTGAAGGTAACCTACCAAGCACCAGAAGAACATGCAAATTCGACACACAGACCCTGGCCAGAAATCAAACCCTGGAGGTGCAGAGGTCACAGTGCTAAACACTGCGCCACCATGCTGCCTGTATTGAATTTAGTATTTAACAAAAATTCTACTTGGGTAACCACCTAGCTTTATTCATTTATTTATTAATTCATTCATTTTCTATATTGCTTATTGTGTACAGGGATGCAGTGGCCTGAAGCCTATCCCTGGAGAATTAGGTGGGGCACCAGGTGGTATATAACCTGGACAGGGTGCCAATCCATTGCAGGGCACACACACATACACACATTACTGGCAATTTGGAAACACCAAATAGTAACTAATATGCATGTCTTTGGACCAAGCACGTGAAGAACATGCAAACTCCCCACTCCACACACTCAAAAACACAAGTGAACCATTGTCTCTGCAGTCTCATCGTCCCTACCTTCAATGTAAAATCAGGAAACTTCAGGAAAGTTCCATTCAGTTTATGGTTTCATTCAGTTAAATAGCAGGTTTAAATATGGATATAAAAACACACAGCAACCATAGAAATTTTAAATTTAGATCCAAAATATCTTTAAGGTGATAATGACCAAAAAAACCCTCAATGATACAACATAAGGAAGAAACCATTAAAGGAACCAAAAGTAAAAAATGTATTTTAGATTGTTTTCATTTGGTCCATGGCAGCATCTATTTATTTATTAGCTGAGGTACTTTTGGGGTAGTTGACCAATTATTATGCCTCTTTTTTTGTTTGTTAATTTTTTTTATTATTATAAAACCACTTTCATGACAAAAACCTGTAAAATATAAAGATGATCATTCATGTCTTAGGACTGTTTGTGGGTGACTTAGGGCTTCTTGTGATCATAGATACCATGTTTTCTGCTATGTACCAGTATTCCAAGATATCCAAATGTAGGTCAAATTCTTTTAACAACATGACAAGGCAAACGACCAAAGATTTTTAAAATTATATAAACTGACTTCAGTGTAAAACTCCAGTTTTAAACGTTTTTTGAACTCAAGAAAGAATTCCACATGCACAAGCCTAAGAGTATAAAGGAGCTTAAATGTTCTGCATGGAGGTATGGACCAAGGTCTCTCCTCTGACAGTGTGTACCCGTCTTTGCCAAACATTACAGGAAAAGCTTCAGTGTTGTGTAATGACAGGCCTGGGTTTGTCCCAGTTTGGCTTATCTATGATTTGATGGATGATCTGATGCACACCAGGGCATGAAACTATGGTGCATACAAGGAATTGCTAGCAAACTGTACCAAACATTTGGATTTGTTGGTTTAGTGGGGTCAAAAACTGCCTTTCATATAATATTTGCATGAGTGTAAAAAAAAACATTAGTGTACCATGGGTACACTTATCCACTTGGACTGTTCATTTCTGTGTCATGTTTACACAGAATGTGGATCTTTACTAAAGCCAGACCATACACTAGTACGGTAGGGCTGCAGGCTATAGGTAATGTCTTGTTTAGAATATGGGATTAAGCTGCAAAATATAGTATGGATGTCATAATTTTTCTACACTCAACAAAAATATAAACGCAACACCTTTGTTTCTGCTCCGATTTTTCATGAGATGGACTTAAAGATCTAAAA
>JAOTRS010000039.1:7016345-7032197 GCA_028565755.1 Dinotopterus cunningtoni
AGAATTTACAGAATATATATACACACAGTATCTCACAAAAGTGAGCACACCCCTAACATTTTAGCAACCACTTCATTATATATTCTTTGGGGATAATACTACAGAAATTAAAATTGGATATACTTTAGGGTATTCAATGTGCAGCTTGTATGGCAGAACAGATTAACTGTCCTCTAACAATAACTCAACATGCAGACCTTATTGTCTAAATAACTGGCAAGGAAAATGAGTACACCATAAGTGAACATGTCAAAACTGTGTGTCAATAGTTTGTCAATAGTGTCAATAGTTTGTGTGAGCACCATTGTTATCTAGCACGACCTTAATCCTCCTCGGCATGGAATTTACCAAAGCTGCACATGTTGCCGGGATCCCCGTCCACTCCTCCATATTGATATCACGGAGCTGCTAGATGTTAGACACATCGACACCTTCTGCTTGAGGATGCGACACAGGTGCAGTAGGGTTCGATCTGGAGACATACAAGGCCACTGACAAAAACATGAACACAATGAATAGGACATGTGACTTTGCATGGTTGAAGATGTACAGCTGTTATCACTTAGGGTGTTCTAACTTTTGTTGCTAGCTATTTTGACAATAATGGCTGTATGTTGAGTTATTTTCAGAGGACAGTAAATCTATACTGTTATACAAGCTGCACATTGACTTATATATATTAAATGTTTGCTATAATTCGAGGGGTGTGCTCACTTTTGTCAGTGGGTATAGCAATAAATAGCAAATAATGTTTGCATCATTATGTAAATATGTGCTGTGTATGCACATTAACTTCCATAACTATTGTACAAGGGCCATTCAAGTCAAACTGGGACATGAATAAAGGTGTAAAATCGATTGACTTTTAAAGAAGAAGTCAAGTACAGTAGGGTCATGAGACTCAAACATTTAAAAAAAACTTTTTACTTTGATGGTATCCAAATACTTGTGTAATGGCGTGATGAGTGCATTAGTGGAGCAGGGGATTATGAAGAGAAATAAAGGTAGTTTTTACTCTCATAACTGTAATAATAGAACTGTGTTCTATAATAGATAATAGAACTGTGTTCTATTATGCTGCACAACCGGGTTCGACCCGAACACTCCTCCTACTTTACTTTTTATTTCCTCTGCTTTCCATAGCCATAATAAAATTACATCTCTGTGTTTGTGCTTAAATATTTTTGTGGGAGGAATTCCTCTTGCACTAAGCATTCAATAACCCAAATCTGTTTTCACTGCTCTACACAAGTGAGGCTGTGATTGATTGAGTGTTGGCTCACTTAATACAGAGGAGAAAAAAACATCATGTGGCATGTGTCCTGGGATATGCTCTGAATACACCAGACAATAACCCTGACCACGGTAAAAATAATTGTAGTTAAATAAAATTTAAGGTGTTTTGTCAATTATATTTGACTGCAGTATTTATGGGGATCATTCCTCAATACAAGAATTTGCACTGCAGTTTGTCTGGCAAAGTTAGAATAGGAAGAATATTGGGTTAAACATAAAGTGAGAAGATCTAAAACTAAGCACACAAATGTAGAAGCTTATAAAACTAATACAGCAAAACCAAAAAGATTGCACCCAGAATCCTAAAAGACAGGCATCACTGCTAATGAGTAACAGCTGTTTATTAAATGAAATGTGCTGCTGCCATCAACTGGTTAAAATAGGAACTGCATAGTTATTCTGATGGGGATCAAACTTGAGTAAAAGACATTGTGAAACACTTCATTGGTTTAAATATGAATAGTAAAAGGTGCACAATTCAACAGTGGATACGTAACTGGAAGTTCCACTCTTTAAAGAAAGAGCTAATCATGCATACTTATCATACTACTACTCAAGCACACCATACACATTTTTTTCTCTATCACAGATGCAGCAGCCAAAAGTATGTGGACAACTAACTAATGACACCAATACTGTATAAACTTGGTGAAACCTTCTTATTAAACGTTCCTGTTATAAAATTCCACTTTCTTGGGAAGGCTTTCCACTACAATAGATTCTGAGACATGACTTTGTGTTCAATAAATAAAAAAAGAAAGAAAGCCCATCCAATGGGGTTGAGGTTATTGCTGGTAAGCCACTTCAGTTCTTTTACTCCGGACTTGATAATTGAGGAGTTGCACTAGAGTTGTCGTAATGCTAAAAAGAATGATACAGCGTACAGGACAAAAGACTTTCTAAATTGGTGCTTTAAACTGTGTTTCCTTCTGTCCACTCACCAGGGTTGCCAACTGTCCTGTATAACAAAGAATCATCCCGTATTTGGAAACTAAAAGACCTTTTCGTTTTGAATCAATAGGGGACGCCCTTTGTTTCGGAAATCAATCAAGTGAACTCTCACTCACTCACTCACTCACTCACTCATTTTCTACACCACTGTACAAAGGTTTATGGGGGCCTGGAGCATAACCTGCCTTGCTGTGTTGCTAGCTTACATAACATTAGATATAATTTCATATCCAATGTTTAATTTTAGAACGTTAGCAACATTAAGGCACATACACCATACACACTAGAGCCCCTGTCCGAGGGAGAAATGCCACAGCACCAGAGAGAAAATTACAGCAAAAGTCAACAGAACAGAACTTAACGCTTTGTAATCAGGAAAATAAGTCTGCAATAACTGATAGATACACTGCGATTAGTTTACTACGAATTTTTATGTAAACCAACTGAGTAGAAAATAATATTAATAAATAATATTGCATAACTATTATTATACATACATGCCATAGACCACTTTACAAGTATGTTAAGTCTATTTTATATACATAAACATTTCATATACATAAACCTTTCTCTAAGAAAGAGAAAGTACTATTTCAAGTCAAATCGAGACTTGTTTGGCTTAAAATCTATTGCTACCCCCCATTGACCAGAAATATGATTTGACCATAAAAGACCATAGTGAGCTAACGTGAGGTTCTTCTCCGTAGCATCTACAAGATCATTTCACAGAAAACTTGAGGGGCATGTGAAGAACATGTGATACTCATACTGTAACCTAAGATCAGGTCTTTTTGCTGCATCATTAAGTGCATCAAGATATACAAAATTATATAAAAGACTGAAACATGAAGATTTAAAATAAGTTAAATCTCCATCCCCCTCATGCTTAACAAACTGCATGGATAAATAAATAAATCACAGGCTTTCAAACACAGTCCTATCCCATACACTGGACACTACTGTGCCTAATAGAACACAGCTGATTTTACTTATGCAGCATTCACAACCACTAGGATTTGGAATTTTCACCATTACAGCTTTCACACAAACTCAGCCATGTGAAATCGAACATAAAATTAATGCTCACTGTAAAGTGTCTACAAAAAGATGTTGCAATTGTTTAATTGGAGTTTTAATAGACGGAATAATTCACTGTTAATAACACTGAATTAACATAAAAGAACAATTTTTGTTTTTAAAAAATCTGCATTAAGTGAATTAACATTTAAATTGTAAAAAAATATACATATATCATGAGGTGCTTAGCGATTTCCCACAGAAAATCACTAAAAAAGTTATTAAATAGCAATTAAATTGCTTGTTCGTTTTATTGACAATGTTGTAGGAACTTAGCCAATACAAGATCCAGGTGCAAAGTTGTTGTGTAAGCCTGTGCTTTTATGAGTAGCAGACCGAGAATAACAAAAAATAGAAAACAGTAAATAAATGTGTGGAATAAAATAAAAAATAAGAAAGAAGGAAAATAAGTGGAGAAAATAAAGAGGCACACTATTTCATTGGTTAAAATCACCAAATAGTTTTATTAATAACAAGAATAGCAGTTACAAAAGATTAAATGTATAAGTATCAAATATGGTATCAAACGTTTTGTGACTAGTTTTGTAACACGCCAACAGACGGGAGCACAAGGCTGCACACACAGTCAAAGGGAACGCCACCCTTCATAAGTCAGTGTGCCAAAAGACATCTTCATGTGTACATCGGGAGCTGTGCAACTGGTACTATTCTGGTGTGTTACCACGTTTGCTATTTCATCACGGACAACAAAGAGCGAATGTGAAACTCTGTGTGAAACTGGGCAAATCTGCCACAGAGAGGTGGCAGTGTCTCCCCTGCGCGTTTAACGTGTTTTATATAGTGCTTTGTCTGCTCTCACAATGTTAAAACTGTGCGCTCAAGATTGTGGCATGAATATAACGTATTCCACAGGCTGCTAACCCAGGAGCAGAAGGAGCATTGCATCGATGTCTGCCAAGAACTCTGTCAGTGTGCCAGGGATGACCTGTCCTGAGAAGTCTGAGTTCTCTAAAAACTTTCTAAATTAGAATTTAGACTGATTTCCTAGTGGAAAACGTTGCAGCATGACCTTTCTGTGTTTTTTTTTTTTTTTTAACAGGGTGTGTTAGAGCGAGAAAATATAATAAAAAAATCAATACATAATGGATAAAGCAAATTTAATAATTCCAGTTCCAGGCGGCACAGTGGCTTAGTAGTTAGCACTGTTGCCTTGCACTTCCAGAGTCTGGGTTGATTCCCACCTCGGGTCTGTGTGCATGGAGTTTCCATGTTCTCCCCGGCCTTGGTGGGTTTCCTCCAGGTACTCTGGTTTCCTCCCACATGTCTGAAAAGCATGCAGATTAGGCTAATTTGTGTTCCCAATGAAAGTGTACATCAGATGACAGAACACGGAGAAGTCTGAGTTGTCAAAGAACTTCAAGAATTTTCTAAATGGGAATTTAGACTGAGGGACACTTTGCAGCATGGCATTGTTGGGCATGTTAGAGCAGGAAATAATATATAAAACTTCGATACGCAATGAATAAAGCAAAGTTAATAATCTCGTTCATAAAACTGTGACTTTTATTTTGAAGTACGACTAACACGGAAGTAAGAGCATGACCGGATTGTTGTCCTGTAATAAGAAAGCGTGGTAGGTGATGGACTGTAAACGTTATTAAAAACCTTCCCGCATGGCTGTGGCGTGTTTCACTAAGCAGCTGCTCAGACGCGCTGCGTTCCCGCCGACAGGACACCGCGCTAGAGCCGTGTTTAATCACGCGCTCAGTGATCTGACGTACAGCCGTGCGCGTGAAGCCCCGGTTTACCGACACAGAGCCTTTCACACGGCACACTCAGCACTGCTGGCGAAGCTCCTGACGGCGGACGAGCTGTTTAGCAGGAGCTCCGTGCAGGACTACCTGCGGAGAGCGGAGGCGGAGTATAAGGAGTGTCTGCGCGCTGTGAACACCGCACACCTGCACACACACGAGCAGGAGCAGGAGGAGGAGGAGGTGGTGGTGAGGGCGAAGCGGGCGAGGGTCACTGCTCTAGCGCCTCTTGTTCAGAAAATTAGTGAGCTGCAGTTAAAACAAAGGGATTTCGAGGAGACCGAGTCATTACTGAAAGGTACCGAGTGTGTCATCCTGGGGTTTTGTGTGTAAAGTGCCAGCTTAAGTGATGACTAACCTTTATATCTCTATAGAAAATGACCCTGACCTGCGCGAGCTTGCTGAGACAGAGAGGGAGCACTGCCTGGCATCCATGCAAGAAATGAAACAAACGGTACAGAATTACACCACCGTGTCAAAGCTTTAGGCACAGGATCCTCTGTAACACATGCACATTTGTTTATGCATTAATTCTGCCAATCACATGTCAGCAGCGTAAAAGCATGCAGATGCAGCCAAAGAGCTTTGGGTTAATGTTCACAGCAAACATCACTCACTCACTCACTGTCTATATCGTTTAGTCCTGTATACAGGGTTGCTGGGGGCCTGGAGCCTATCCCAGGAGACTTGGGGCATGAGGCGGGGTACACCATGGACAGGGTGCCAGTCCATCGCAGGACACACACACATACTCACACACTTGTTCACACACTACAGGCAATTTGGGAACACCAGTTAGCCAAATGTGCATGTCTTTGGACTGTGGGAGGAAACCGCAGTACACGGAGCAAACCCACTATGCACAGGGGGAACATGCAAACTCGAACCTGAACGGAAATTGAACCCGGACCCTGGAGGTGCAAGGCGACAGTGCTAACCACTAAGCCACCGTGCCGCCCAGCAAACATCAGAACAGGGAAATGTGATCCGGGTGACCTGGAATGGTTCCTCAAGAAACTGCTTACCTTTGGGCGTTTCATACAGCCTGTAGAGTTTACAAAGAATGGTGCAAAAGACTTTCAGTTTTTTTGGGCGCAATGTCCAGACTGGTTTTAGCTGATAGAAAGCCTTGCATATGACATTCATTTAAAACAATTAATAAGCTTTCATTTTAATCACTGTGCTGTATCACTTGCCATTACTAATTATAGCAACAGTTTAATTTTGTGCTCTCTTGAAAGACGTTTTGAACAATGTTACTCCTAAGAGAACATCAAGACATATTAGATAGTCTTCATCTAAATAATGAATAATTTCCTGTATTATATCTGTATGCATTCAGTTTGCACAAAGAATGCTATTGGAACATGAATCAAACTGTATAAATCTGCTCAGATGTTTTGTGGATAAACATCTGCCATTTAATGTGTTGTTATATAACGCATGAGCTAAATAACTTTGCTAAATTATTGTCAGCTTAGAAATGATAAAAGTGGAGCTCGATGTGGGTTTCCTGCTACTGTAGCCTAGGTTTGACACACGGTGTAATGTGAGATGCCCACCATGGTTGTTCCTAAAATGAAGAATATACTGTAACCTATTATAACTTTAAAGATTTTAGGTAAAACTTTAACTTCGTATGCAAGTTGCATGATTACACTGTCTATTACAAGCTTTAGTCATAATTATAAACAGAACCAGTGTTTGATAATGGATAACTGATAATAAAATGTGGTACAATAGGTTAAGATTTACTGGTCCTACAAACATTTAGGGGACATGTCCTTAAATATATGCTTCAAACCCCCAAAAGCTCTAATACTTCTTTTTTAATTCTTATATAGATTCTCTCACTCCTTGTTCCCGAGGAAGAATCAGACCTGAGTGATTTGGTCTTAGAGGTCACCGCTGGAATTGGAGGTCAAGAGGCCATGCTTTTTACAGCAGAAATATTTGACATGTATCAAAACTATGCTGCTTTTCATGGCTGGGGCTTTGACACACTGGAATACATGCGAAGTGATATCGGTCAGTCTCTCTTAATGCTGCTTAATGTCCTTGTTAACTATAATTAATGGACTGGCTGCAGCTCCATGAATGCCTCTGAGACTCTGAGACTGCTTTTACCTCTTTAACTCAGGGGGTTTACGACATGCCACGGCCAGCGTCAGTGGTCCACTGAGCTATAAGAAGATGAAGTTTGAAGCAGGTGTCCATCGGGTCCAGAGAGTCCCGAAGACAGAGAAACAAGGCCGCATGCACACCAGCACTATGACGGTGGCAATATTGCCACAGCCTACAGAGGTGCTGTAAATAGAACAGACACTAAGCAATATCTCTGAACAGCTCCTTGCATGAGGTCATAATATTTTCTTTGGCTTGATGCAAGGGTGCAAGATCTCACACTGATGTACATCAGTGTTCATCCATGCTGATGTAAAAATGTTAAGGTTTATAATTATTCTGCATTGCGTTCACAGATCTCCTTTACTATTAACCCTAAAGACCTGAGGATTGAAACAAAAAGAGCAAGTGGAGCTGGAGGACAGCATGTTAACACGACTGACAGTGCGGTCAGGATAGTCCATTTACCAACAGGTCAATTCTTTATTAACCTCCTTCATAAGATGCAGTATCAGGCAAAAGTTTGGACACAAGTTTGGATTTATTTTTTTATACATTCTACAACAATGCTGGAGATTTCAAAACTATGAAATAATACGTACACAATTATGGGATTTAGTAACAACTAAAGTTGCTACTTTAAAACGTGAAGGTCATTTATTCTGGAATAGTTCTGGAAAAGTGCATTTGCAAAACCCATCAAGCACCATGATGAAACCGGCTCTCATGAGGACCATCCCAGGAAAGCAAGACCAAAACTTACCTCTGCTGCAGAGAAGTTCATTTAGAGTTACCAGCCCCAAAAATCACCAATAAACAAACAGCACCTCAGATTAGAGCCGTTTGATGGCTTTACAGAGTATAAGTAGCAGACACGTTTCAATATCAACTGTTCAAAGGAGATTATTGCAGATTTTTGATGATTTCAGCATTGTTTTACAATGTAGAAATAAATTTAAATCAGTTAAGACCATGGAATTAGGAGGTGTGTCCAATCTTTTGACTAGATCAGGGCAAACAACTCCGACAGGTGTGTACAATATGTTAGACTTTCGGGTGCTGAAGGTAAATGTTGGAATTGCAGGCACAGTGTCTGAGTGTCAGCAAGAGCGCTCCCAGATCAAAAACAAAGAGAAGGCCATGAAGCTGCTGCGGGCCAAGCTCTACGCCGCAAAGCTGGAGGAGGAGACGAGTAAGAGGTACCACGCCCGCAAACTTCAGGTACACTACTGAGTTTTTTTAATTGTTTTTTTTCTTAAATGAGACAGTATCTACTATTGCCACATACAAGTGTGTAAACCAAAGCATTGTACTTTTAAACTTAGCTATCACTATTCGTAATACACGGCTGTGAAAAAAACAAAAGAAAACATGGACACCTCCATATTCGTACTAATTGTAATCAACAAGCTAGCCAGCTAACTGTGATGAGTCCTGTATGATTTTCAACTTCAAAACAGCAAATCGTATAGTATGTGTAACATTTAACGAGTCTTTAAAGTGATCTAAAGCAAATACTTATACAGTCCTGTGGAAAAGTCTTGGGCACATGCAAATAACTGCTGTAAAGCAAGTATATCTTCTAAAATTTTACTACATTAAAAACCATAAAAGCAGTAAACATTAATTAATGAAACAAAGTCAATAATGGTTGTGACGACTGTATACTTAAAATATAGCCTTAAGTACAATCGGTGTTAACTGTAGGACTAAAATTATTATTATTTTTTCTTTTGCTGGAATACTAATGTGGTACGGTGGTGTAGGTGTTGGCACTGTAGCCTCGCACCTTCAGGGTGTGTGTGTGTGTGTGTGCCTTCCGATGGATTGGCACCCTGTCTAGGGTGTATCCCGCCTTGTGCCCATAAAAGGTGAACATGAATACAAATGTTTGGAAACTACTTTTTTTCTTTTTTGTACTGACTTAAGTCATAAACATTTAAAAGTTTGTTAAAAAAAAAAAAAAAAAAAACCCAGATTATCGGGGGTAGGAATTCCGAGTCGGAGATTGGAAGTTATGACCTTTAATCAAAAGTAGCAGCATTCTCTGGCTGACCTCCATAATAAAGTTATTCTGCATTTCCACAGTAATAAAAATCTTGTTTCCAGACAGCAATTAAATTAGCGAGTTTGTTTGAAGTTGCTTTGTTTACTAACCAGGATGTCTGTCATGTTGTTTTAGAAGTGTTATTTGTTTAGATATACAGAACATTATTTGATCATTTACACTGAATTACTTGTTTTCCTTCCACTGAGAGGTCTTGAAAAATCAACAAAAACAGCATAAGCTGACCTGTAAAATCACATCTGCAGCACTTTGCTTCTATCATGATCTGATATATATAGTGAAATTGTATTTAAGGGAAATTGTAAAAGTATTTCGTGAAACATCAGAATTTATTTTGGACTGGTTTCTGGCTAAGTTTATGCAACACTACCCTCTAGTGTATGTGTTGACATTATGCACACTGGACACAAGGTTTCTAGAGTTGGATGTGGTAAATCCTCCCACACAGTTTTAATCCTAAGAAAAGCAATAATAAAATAATTGGTTGCATGCATCAAACAAAGACATCAATTCCTTGTACAAGGTTTGATGTTTAAAACTAGATTAGACTTCAAGATTGGCCACTGAGATTAAACAAAAATGTTAACTGTTTGGAGGTTCTTGTTGAAATGTAGAACTTTTTATGACCCTAGACTTACAATATTTTCAATATTAACTTTCTGTTGTAACAGATTGGTACCAGAGGCAGATCAGAAAAAATCAGGACCTACAACTTCGCACAAGATCGGGTCACTGACCATCGGATTGGGAAAACTCTGCACGACGTACATGGATTTTTATTAGGGGAGGAGCTACTGGATGAGATGAGCATGTTTTTGCAGCAGTTTTCTGAACAGGAAGTGCTCATGGACATTATCGAAGGTCAATGACAGAGATGAATAATTATATGACATTGATTTAAAACAATTAATAAATGCTTTTCTTTTAAGTACTGTACCATATCGCTCGATCATTACTAATAATAGCAACAGTTTTATGTTGTGGTTTCCTGAAAGAAGTTTTTGAACAGTGTAACTCTTAAGGGAACATATTTTTCATGTACTGTAAATCAAGATCTCCAGCTTTTGACATTCAGATGTGTCATATGGATAAACACCTGGCACTTAATATGTAATTTTATAACGCATGAGCTTTGCTAAATTAAGGTCATCTTAGAAATTCCTGAAAAGTATGCATTGGAGAGACTCATCTCGTGCTGTAGATTACAATATTTCAAACATCACAGGGCACAGGATTGCGAACATACTTGCAGTCATACACTACAGTTTGGAAACATGCCTTATCTTTGGACTGTGGAAGGAAACACAGAAAGCACACGCCATGCACACAGACTTGAGGTGACACCCGAACCCCCAACACGGAGTTGTGAAGCGACTTTTCTGAACCACCGTGCCCCCTGCAAGCAGCCAAAGTGAAATACAGTACATTCTCGAACTCATATAAATCCAGTAAAGCTGGTTCTACGGAATAATTCTGAATGTGTAAGACAACGGCTCTCCTGGTGTTCTCTGCATGAGAACTGCCCTTTGTCATGTTAAACATCAGACAAAATGCTGCTAGATAAGCTGTGTGGGGGTGATGGCCAGCCTGTAGTTTTCTCACAGGGTGTTGGGAACATTCAAAACCACTATTCTAAGCAGAGTCAGGTTTTTATGCACTTTCCACATTCCAGCTCGAGGTGCGAAATACCACGGTAATGGCTCTTCATTTCCATTTGAGGCAAGCCTAAGTTTTTGAGACTGAGAATAGCAAAAAGACTTGCTTGTATTGCTAGAATGCTTTCATTATTATTGATACTAGATATGGATTGATGCTCAAATTTCACATTGAACAAATATTTATTTATTCTTATTCATTAATTTTTAGTTTATGCACAAAACATTTGCAGACATCAGAGAGAACAGTTATTAATTGTTTAATACATTAAACATTATTAATAGTAAATGGTAGCCTTGATTTTCCCCCAAAAAAACGACTAGATGGTAACAAAAACGAGTTGCATTATTATATTTACTTACTAATTACATATTGCAAAAAACCCCAGAATATTTAATCTAGATCGGTTTTAAAAAGGCGCCTTCTCTCTCCTACGTCACACGTACGCGCCATTTCTTTCCTCTTAGTACGCGCTCCGAGTGTCTCATACGCCGTAAATCCGGTGGTTAAAAACTCCGATTGGGGAACTTCTCGTGAGAACGAACTTGTAGCCAATTGCAGCGAAGTAGGCGGGATTTGTCTGAACATGCACTTTGGAACGCCTGGCGTGCGGGGCTCGCGGACAGCTCCTATTGGCTTTAGCGCGGTTAAAGGTACTATGCCGTATCTGATAGGCCAGCGCTTTTTTTGACGCGAAATTCAAACTATAGAGTAACTGGCGCTTTTTCCCTTCTCTGCTTTCATTAGTTATTGGCGTCTGAGTTTGACCGCGTAAAACGAATATGCTCAGTTAGTGGACGATAAGACGCGGCAGAGCAGCTCTATTCAATCATTTGCAAGGCTCTTGTAAGGACTTGGAGCTTTATTTTTGAGGTAAGGTATGTTCCTTGTCTTGTTGGCGTTCACACACACAAGTTACATTATTGCATTAACATTTAGTGCAACTGAAGATTCCGTTAAGTTTATTCACGAAATGTACTTAATTTTCGTGTCCGTAGCAGAAATAAATGCATGGTATTTATATATGTTAAATAACAGGAAGGTTATAGGTGTTTAATTACCAGCTTGGTCCTGACAATAAACGCGTAGCTAATGCGCTAAGTTAGCCTTTTAATTAGTGCAGCTGTGGCTAGCCCGTTAGCCTTCTTGGGCGCGCGCGCAAACCTTCCAGCTAGGTAATGCTTTATATAAATTAAATAATGACTAGAATAATTATGATTATGGAAACAATACGTTTGAAAGTGTGCGAGTGTGTGTATGTATAGGATTAGTCGAGGTTTGAGTGACAATGTCTTTGAAACAGACTTAGGTTTAATGCATGGTAACTAGTCTCTACCAGGACATGAGGCTCAACATTTAATATAAACGAAACAAAATAGTTTTTTTTTTTTCAAATAAAGTCTTCACGCTGATTAGTTGGTACGCGTTGACCTACTAAGAAAAATAAGTTGGGTTTTTTTTTTTTTTTTTTTTTTGGGTTGTTTGTGGTATTTAGCCTGTTAAATGACTTTTACGAGCTACTTGTTTTAGTGACCAAATCTTGAAATTAATAAATGCTTATTAAATATTCTGTCCTTTACTGTTTTCTAGGTTTTTTTTTGCGGTGACCAGACTTTAGAACCATGAAGTGCCTGAGCCGCAGCAGAGCCTCAGCAGAGAAGGCTGAACCGGAAACGAGCGCCGAGTTAAAGAGCCTGGAGAAAAGCGCGCCATCTTCCTGCGTGCCTTCCTCCATCTCTCAGCAGCAGCTCAGCGAGCCCACAGGACCTCATAACAAGGAGAACTGCAAAAAAAAGCCCTGTGCTGTAGAATTCCTGTCTGATGATGAAGCTCTCCTGGGCAGCCAGAGTCTCTCAGAAGACAGCGGCTACCTCTCCCTTCATAACAGCCAGCTTGAGCATTATGATGGAGATACAAACTGTACAGAGTCTCAGGAGAGAAACACAGAGAAAAAAGAGTGCAGACTGTCCCCGGTTCATTCTGAATCTAAATCAAGGTGCCTTCCTGTTCTCAAGTTTCAGGAGGAGGTGTGCAAACAGCTGGCCAAAGGCTACATGCAAAGCCAAAGCTATGACTGGACAGTCATTAATAAGCTAGCTAAGGACTATGGCCTCCATAACATCATTGGAGTAAAGATGGGACTGGAGTATGTAGATGTACTTTGTGAACTGTTGAAGAAAGACATGAAGCACATCCTGACCAGGATCTTGGGCCTACTTGGGGAGCTCGACTTAATAAAGTATGTTCTTTATTGACTTATTCAAACTTTTACAGAAATCATGCTATTCCTGTCATTTGTGTTAATAAAATAGAATCCAGAAACTGAACTGACTGACAAATTATTTCTACAGCTGTAAAAAAGTGAGCAAGACATGGCGTAAAATCATTCACGAAGACCAGAGATCCGTTCAGAGATGCCGAGAAGCAGAGCAATTGGAACTGCTAAAGGTAAGGATGAGTGCAAATTTTTGGAATCAGTTCTTAAGAATTCTTTTTTTTCCCCCCATTTTATTGATTTGTCACCTAACTTAAACTCTGCTTTTTGTTCCAGGACTCGGAAAGGTCAACAGGGTCTTTAACCAGAGACTTTGGCCTTAGTAGGGTGGTATTTTCTTGTCTACAGAGTGTAGCTTCTTCAACACCAGTGCACAAACCCACAAAGAAGACCCACAGTCATACAGACAGTGTGCACAAAGCAGCCAAGCCAAGCCGCTTTGCAGAGTTTCATGAGGTGAGCAGGAGTTCCTTTGTACTTTGGGTGGAAATGGTATATTGACTGTAAAATTTACATTTAGGCCTTTGACAGACGCTATTTCCAGAGTGACTTACAAAAAGTGCTTTAAAGTTTACATCAGAGAAAGATATATTTTTTAAGGTGTGTCCTAGTAGTTAGATTATTTAACAAATAAATCTTGAAATTAAATTGTATCAGGGAAATGGATGTCTTGGGGGTTTGAACAGCATTGCATTCAAGCATCTGTTTTTTTTTTTCAGGCTACTAAATCCCTAAAAGGTCACGAGTCACTGAGGAGCTGCCGTCTTTGTGGTTCTCCTGCACGGTTCGACTCGGCCATGAAAAGGGCAGTGTGTATGCGGCCCAGCTGTGCTTTCGACTTCTGCTCGACATGCCAGTCAGCATACCACGGGTCCACTGCATGCCAGAGGGGCATAATAAAGGCATCATCGTCACAATGCCAGACTGTGCCTTTAGCAGGTTCTGCTCGCAGCAAACGCAGTGTCCGACGACTCTGAGTTCCACTAACTCAAAAGCACAATTTGCACATTTAAAATTAGCCTTCATTCCTATAAATTCTTTTATGGTTGTTTTATGTGGATTTTTATGTTTCTCAGTGTCCTTAATGTGAAGTGTATGTAGGTCACTTTGTCTGTTGTCCTAGCACACATTTGTAAAGTACTGAATGCCAAAAAAAAAGAAAAAAAGATGAAAGGACTGAACAGCCTTATCCATTGACACAGAAGAAAATTTTATAAGGTTTTATAAATGTATTAATGAAATTACCATTTGTGTGCCTTGTCTAAGCAAAATGTAAATATTTACATGGCTGAATAAAGAGTTCTATATTTTTTTTTATACTTGTGTTGGTTGTCTTGCTTTTGATGGAAAAACCAGTGAACCAAATATAACTACTCTTAAGAGTTATTTTCACATTTTTTTGGCCATAGATATATTTTACTGAAAGTTTTAGTCCTTATGAAAACCCAAATACTTGTATAATTGACAACTAAACACTGCCTGCAAGTCAATTAAATTTTTATTATTATTATTTTTAAAGATGGGTCTTTGCCAGGTTAGTTCCTGTTCTTTTCTGAGCTTGGGGTAGAACTTATAAATTTCTAGGTTTAAAACTTTTATCATAAAGCAATCTGCAGAAAGACATGTGACTTTACTGTATTGCATGTTGTACCAAAAGTGTCAAATGTTTATCTCCATTACCATTATTATGTTATTGAGATCTGTAGGTGAGTATAGACCTTCTAGTGCTCCTTAAAAAACGCTATACCATATTCAGTAAATCCTATTGTATATGATTGTTAAATAATTTTTATTACTGGCATTTCATAGTGTTACAGTGAGTCAAATTATAATATAAATGGAAGGGGATGTTTTAAAACTATCATAACCGAGCAGCTAATTTAATGTTTCATACTGTTATGTCAGGTAAAGTAACAAAGTTAGTATTTAGGGACATCATGCTCAATAATCTCCCTAGCTCCAAAATCCTAAATCCAACACTTCACAAATAATGGAAATAATTATTTATGTTTTTAGAATGCTTTTCTCTTTACTTGATTGAGCAGCAAATCATCAATACAGGATTAGGCATTTGTCTCACCATCCACAGGAAATTCACCACCATGACACCAGAGAGCACCCTCCTCCAAATTTTGAACTTTTCTGCACCGGTTATAAACTTGTACACAGCACATGGAGCTAAAGTCATGTGCAAATCCATTTTCACACATTCTATGCTGTTATTCTGCCTGATCTATGTTTATGACCTTGCCCTTGCCTTCTTGAATTTTAATCATATTGGATTATCAGTTTCTTCTTGTTATCTCTATACTGTGTGCACACCCCTGCCTGTGTTTACTGACCATGATGTTTGAGCTGACTTCTGTACAGTCTTATTTGGAACCCTTTGCCTGTTGGGCATAAGCTCTTGGAGAACTACATGTTTATAATATTTGTTTAGTAAAGGTTGTAAATTCAATTCAATTCAATTTTATTTTATTTGTATAGC
Organism: Dinotopterus cunningtoni; assembly: GCA_028565755.1. Taxonomy (NCBI): domain Eukaryota; kingdom Metazoa; phylum Chordata; class Actinopteri; order Siluriformes; family Clariidae; genus Dinotopterus; species Dinotopterus cunningtoni. The sequence continues at coordinate 7,032,053 of JAOTRS010000039.1, forward strand.
GCTTTTAACAATTGTCAGTGTTGCAAAGCAGCTTTACACAATCAAAGGAAATATTTAAGTCTGTATGGAATACTCCCTGAGATGGTAATAGGAAGAAACCTTGAGAGGAACCAGACTCAACAGGGAACCCATCCTCATTTGGGTG
>JAOTRS010000039.1:7081936-7097387 GCA_028565755.1 Dinotopterus cunningtoni
TCCCGTTCATTGCGCCCCACCTGTCATGTCTGTATTCCCCACTAGTGGGGCGCGCCCCACACTTTGAGAACCACGGACCTAGGTAAAGTCAGAGATTATGTTCGATTGATAAATATAGCAAGATAAAAAAAAAAGGAGTATAAGCTGACAGGAAATGAGCTTTAGAGCAAATTGAATTATTCTACTACTTGAAAGATATGAAGGATAACTTTACATTATGGTAATTACATTCACTGTGTTTTTTTCCGACTATGCTTTCCCATTTCTGTAACACTGTCACAGCTGTATTCGATGCCTTATAACTGTTATAACATAAAGTGTCATGTTTTTATCAAAACTTCCCACAACCATCTCTTTCCACCTCTTTCCTTCAGTCTGACATGCCTTCCCCGGTGTCAGAGATGAGAACAATGCAGCATCATGAGTCATCATGGATAGAAGATTCTCCGTTCCAGCAGGCCACACCACATATCCAGGCCCTGCGAGACCCAGTCAGCAACCGTCTCACACTGGTCAGCCAGCAATTAGTACTCACACACACTTCTATTTTAAAGATGTAGGACCAGTGTTATGTCAGGGGACCAGATTTTAAAGCATTTACATTGTTAGATGTGGGAGTCATTAATTCATATCCCCTCCCTTTTAGTGTGCTGCAATAAAAATGAGGTTCAAAATCAAACAGTACAAAACAGAAGCAATAAATCTAAACTTCTTGCCCTAACAAGTGATGCATTAAAGCAGACGAATTGGACTTTATATACAGTGCATCCGGAAAGTATTCACAGCGCATCACTTTTTCCACATTTCTGCACAAGCAAGTGCAGAGTAAAACATGGGTTAGTGTCTTGTAGAAGACTCAAATGTAGAAAAATGGTTCAGTAATTTGAGCTTTTAAATTTAGATTTTTTACAGAAAATTTAGAGCACCAATGCTTAAAATGTACAGTGCATCCGGAAAGTATTCACAGCGCATCACTTTTCCCACATTGTTATGTCACAGCCTTATTCTAAAATGGATTAAATTAATTTTTTTCTCAGAATTCTACACACAACACCCCATAATAACAACATGAAAAAAGTTTACTTGAGATTTTTGCAAATTTATTAAAAATAAAAAAATTGACAATCCTGTCTCGGAATTCTGAGAAAAAAAATTCTGAGAAAAAAAAATGAATTTAATCCATTTTAGGATAAGGCTGTGACAAAATGTGGAAAAAGTGATGCGCTGTGAATACTTTCCGGATGCACTGTACCTTTATATTTAAGATGAACTAGTTGATTGGCCTGTGACCAGAATTGGCTGGTTTCAGTTTAATTGGCCATTATCCGTGATCGTAAAATGTCACAGTTTCTTTATAATTCTACAAGTTGTTAACTCCAAACTATTAACACCTTTTCATCCTGTGTGGTAATAATGAATAATTTGCTAAGTTTGTTTAAAAATAATAATTATGCTGGATGACAGTGAAACGTGCTGCTTAGTTAAATGTTCTCTTGTAATTGAACTCTTGTTATTAAGGTTAGTTTGTATTGTTTAAATGCTGCCCATGGTTTTTAAGTAAGAAAACTAATATTTTAAGGAATGGGCTACATTTAATTTTTAAACTTAATGATTTAGAATTTAAAACAAATAATTTTTGTTTAACATTGTAACAAAATCGGTTGGGAAATGTTGTATCAGATCAGGATATTTATAAAATTGTGATATTTGTAGAACTTCATTTTTTTTCCGAATCAGCACCAAGGTATCGTGATAATATTGTATCGGGACGTATTATCAGTAGGGACGGGTGATTCCCGTCCCTACTGTACTTTACTATATAAGATTTGTGCTTCTCACCTTAATTCAATAACAATGGTGTTTGTTAATTAAAGTAATTCTCTAATAAAAAATAAAGCTTAGTTTATAAGCTATACACATTTGTTTTTTTCATATCTGATGGACGTATAAAGTACACATTGCACTTACTGGGATATTTTTGGAATATAACTTATGTAAACCATCACATACGAGTAACTGGAGCCTGATGATTAAAGTAGTTGCTAGTTGCTGTTTCAGAGGGTCAAAGCTACTTTAAGCACAGTAAAGCATGATGTATTTTTTTTATACTCTAATTTAATGACTTGTCTGATCATGTTTTAGGCCAGGGAGTACCAGATATTTCCTTTCAGGCAACCGCTGATCATGCAGTGCCATTGCGTGCTTGAGCAGTGATGCTTACTGAACGCCATGTTTCCCAGCCCAGGGCATTGTCAGGAGATTTTTGCCCTATTGTGTTCCAAAAATAATATTCCTCGTCAAACAGGTTAACTATTTGTGTGTTTCATATCAGTCAAGCTGACATTATAGAAGCTATGTTGCGCAAATGTGTGCATGCTCATCCTGGAGCCCTAGGAATCTGTCACAATGTTGACATAATTCAGTTTAAGGTCATGTTCTGTCTTCAGGGCCTGATTTGTCAGGATTGCTGTAGCATGTTTCACTGCCATGAGTATTTTACTTTTAAACCTGTCACAACAATCTTTAATGGATTTTGGTTGACATGCCATTTGAATGTGTTTTATAAAAGCTCTTTTACCTTAACTGTTATTCCTTTAGGTTGCTAGATTGGTAATATAGAGTTTTCTGTCCCCTCTTTTTCTACATAATTAATAATTTGTCCTTTTTTGCCTTTTTATCTTTTAAGGAACTGAGCAATGGCTCAATGCTGAGGATCACTGTTCCTGAAGTGGCTACATCGGAGCTGGGTTAGAATGCACACGTACACATGCTTGTCATAGGCACTTTTAAAATAGTATATAAGATTGTGTGCGTGGAGTTTGATGGTCTCCTGTATTTGCTTGGTGGGTTTCCTCCTGGTAATCCATTTTTCTGGAACTGGCGTTTCCAAATTGCCCGTTTGTGTGTGTGTGTGTGTGTGTGTGTGTGTGTGTGTGTGTGTGTGTGTGTGTGTGTGCGCGCGCACTTGTGCACCCTGTGATGGTTTGGTGCCCCGTCCAGGGTGTACCAAACTTCTGCCCCAAATAACCTTCTCCCACAACCCTGTGTGTGGAAAGTAAGTGAGTGTATACATGGTTCTGCATTTTGTCCTCCATCACATCACTGTTGCCTTCACATGTACTGTATATTTTAGATATATATCATGGCTCTGGAAGGTTTATTTTTAAAATTCTGTTGTGCTGATGCCCTGGTTGCAGAGTGTATAATTCCTACAAGATTAGAAAACTCTGGATTTTCTGCTCTATAATGTAACATGGGGACAGGCGTCTCGTGTAGCACAGTGTGCACGTGTCTTGAACAGGCCTTTACTAATTCGCGTTTTGTTAATATGACCTGATCTCTTAATATTTTTCTTCTTAAAATGATGGCATATACCTGACATACCTGTCTGCCTTTCAATGAGGGGAATTGGTTTAGAAGAAAGCACTCCCTACTTTTAATAAATTGACATTTTCACCAGCTGTGTTTTGACCTTTTGAAGTTTGTTTGCCAATTAAGATACTGGCAGATTCATTAGAAGCCTAATTGCCTCTTGTGTATAGGTGTTTGAATGTTAATTTTAATGCATTTTTTTTTATGTAGACCACTAAATAATGAATATGTGCTTTGGTTGTAGTCCACTTTACTTTCAGCATTATCCAACCTTTTGTTTAGCCTTTAATGATTTCTTCATCCTTTTTGCTTTGAATTTGTATATTCTGAAATATACAATGCAGAGTTTCATATTTTAAATTTGACCAGTAATAAATTTTCAATAGTTCCTGCTGTTACATTTAATCCTTTGCACATCTACCTTCAGCATGAATAAAATGGGCCCCTTCTCATGCTCCTCATTGCCTGTTGTGTTCACCAAACAGTCCCTAAAAAATCCCCTAATGGCAGAGACCCTCCATCTTGCACACTCCTCTTTTTCCAAAAAAAAAAAAAATCTATTTTCATCACCATTCTCTTATCTATTTTCTCCTCCCACTGAAATCTAGCACAGCATGGTCCTTTTATTATTTTAATCATACTGCTTTTTTTCAATCTGCTCCCTTCTCTGACTGGAACCTGCTCTTCTTAAATATTTCACCCTCTCATGTTATTTAGAATTGAAGGTTGCTTTGCATGTTCTGAACAGCATGGCTTGGAAAGATGTTATTTGCTATTAAGTATTAATATATTAATTATAATATTATACTAAGTATGTTCGATATACACCTTGTTTGACAGATGTATTCAGGAATGATGAAGTGACTAATCTCTCAGTATAGTAGGTTTATAGTAGGTTTATTAAATTACTACTGTTTGGTGTGTTTTTAGTGAAACGATGCCTGCAAGCCATTCGGTTCATTTTGCCCAAAGACACAGCTATGAAGGTGCTGGTGAAGTGGTACAATATCTACAATGCTCCTGGAGGTCCCAGCATGCATCAGGAGTGGAATCTGTTCGTCACTTGCTTGATGACATTAATGGGCTACAACACGGAACGACTATCATGGACACGAAATGTTAGTTGTGCCTGTGATGTAATGTATGAGATGGCTATTATTATCAGAATTGTGATGTGTGTTTTGTGCTGCAAGGATTAAATGGCATCTTTTATCATTGATGTTGACCCATGAGCGTCTTTCTCCACAGCTCCGTTTTGAAGTGCCCCTCTCACCAGTAATTGCTCCTAAGAAGGCACGTCCGGCAGATACAGGCTCTGATGAAGTAAGTGTTTGAAACTGTTTATGCTAGATTTAAACCAAACTAGATCTGATTTTTTTGAAACACTTGGTTTGAGAAAATGTTAGTTTAAAACAGTAGTTTGTTTTGAGTGATAGGCTACTTGAGCAAGCGATAAAAATCATGTTACACACTTTAAGATTTTCACCATATGTCTATAACATTTAAACATATATATATTTTTTTGGCTTAATCAAGGACTGGGCGTACCTCTGTACTTCAGACTACCACTGCCAGGTTTCGGTGTATCCAGCCCCAGGCATGGCTGGTCTGGATGCAGAAGTGTCTGCTGGTATTATGGATGAGAGTGGGCCAACAGCCGGGCTGGAGCCCTCAGCTCTGCTCTTCACTCACATCCCAGCACTTTTCTATGTGCTCCATCTGCTCTATGAGGACTTAAAACTGGATGAGCTCCAGCGTAGTGGCGCCCGTGCCCTTGTTGGCCTCCTGCAACAAATGGCCAGGTACAGTAACTTCCATTGCAGTAAATACTGAATATTCCATACTTTTCATAACAGTAAGAGAAGGTAATAAAATAAAATGACGAGGTCAATGAAATGCTTTGCCATTTCAGTTATGGGAGCATGGTCAGATGAGCGATCTTGCCCAATTGTTAGGAAAAAATGTCAAGAGCTTGATTTGCTTTTGTGGAGAACATAAACACAAGCTTGAGTGGGTTCTATTGTAAGTTCTAGTGTGCAACTGTGTGTGGGCTGGAAGCCCCCCCAATTGCCCATTTTCTGCTTTTGTCCCAAGAACCCCTGCTTTGTCAAGGACGTTTTTCAGTGTGCATGTTAAAGGATTAAATGATTTAAGTAATCACTTGCTTAATGCTGTAGTTCTCATCTGTTGTTTATATGTATAGAATTAATAAAAGGCATAATAATTATGAGCATAAGAAAATATGCATTTAAGCTAATAAATAATTCCAACAGTGATAACATTAGATAACATAATGATTCCTCATCATTATGCTCTATAATCCTGGCATATAGGCATATTCCCTTTAAGAAATCCTACTACGTGCTCCAACTGACTATAGTTTCATGATCAGTCTGCAGATTGATCATCTGACCTGCACGAGCATTTTGATCAGACTAATCCCTATGCCCTCCTCATCTCATTAGGGACCTGCAGCAGGAGGAATACATTGATCTATACTGGCGTGATTACCCCTCATTCATCAAAACCTTCAAGGAAACCTGCAAGATAGATCAGGGTAAGTACCTAATCAATTGCTTGGGGTCTCCTCATTAGCAGCCGAAGACATCTCTGTTCAGTTGACAATGAATCACAGAGTAATTTGAGTTGCTTTTGGTGTTGCAGAATCAAGGCTTGGACCGTTATGCAGTCATTAGTGTTTAAATGAAGGCTGTGTTTGTCTGTTTGTCTAAAGCTCAGATAGAGTTGATGAGCTGGCCAGTGTACCTGACTGGAGAAGTGCCCTGTGTATTTGCGTGGCTCAGCAGCTGTCTGAGGGGACGGGAAGTGCCACCATTCCCCTACATTCCTGGTATTTGTGAAAGGACCAAACTGATTGTCTTGGTAAATTTCATTGGTTTTAAGTTTTACAAATTCCCCCTAAACACATATGTATTCTCATTTATATTTTACTATTTCTACAGTTCTCATAGTATGGAAGAAAATCCAAATATTTTTAGGAGATACGTGTACAGAGCTGTGATAGAAAATATCTAGGGTCCATATCTTCAGTGTAAGCTCTGACAGAACTTTATCCATGCTTCTAAATTCAAACACCATGTTTTGAGGAAAAAGCAAGAATTCAAGTGATACAATGAACCTAGCTAATCATAATGATATTTTACTTATACTGCTTCCTTCCTGACTCAACACTGACATGCCCCTATTATGTGTGTGAGTGTATGCCATATACTGTGTATATGTCAACAAGGTTTTTTGTTTTTTTTAGAAGAGAGAGCAATGCCTGTGTATGTTTGCATTGTGAAAGTTTTTCTGCTGTAATTTATGCCATGGAAACGGAGGGCTGAATCACTGGGGTGGGGGTGGGCATCTCTACCCATCAGGGCGAGTGAGATGACGCACAACCGCAGAGAGGCGCTGACAAGCCACCATGCAATTATGGAGTGTGTTTATCTCAATATTTCTCTTTGTACACTCCATTTTAACCCTATGTCTTGTCAGTGTTTGACTCAATCACTGTTTTTTTTTTTTAGAATTAAAAACAACAAACACGTGTTTTGATGTTCCAGTGGAATTGTTGTGCTTTATTTTAAACAGAGTTTCTTGTTTTCTTTAAATCGATATGACATTCAGAGGTAGCATTCCCTTCTATTCTGTGGTTAGTATGTACAGTAATGTGGTTAATGACTCCAGTCTTGGTTAGAAGCAGTGCATATATGCTATTTCTCGCTAACACGACCAGAATGACTTTTAATGTCATTGCAGCTGCAAACCGAAACCACACGGGTGCTGTCCCACTGTTAATGACAGTCATTTGTACATTTGCTCATTTTTTTAAATTCTCTCTGTTCATCTGTCTCCCTTTTCTGTCTCTCTCTGTCTTGCAGAGCTATGCACTATATGTTGTGGGAGATGAAAAAGCTGCTTCATCTAATGTTTCAAAGTACCTGTCCAGGCTCTCTGCAGGTGAGCTGTCACTCTTCTGACGTGTGTGTGTGTGTGTGTGTGTATTTCCCTATTTTTTTATGCAAATTTCTCCTTCGCATTTAAACCAAAAATTAGAAGTTGTACTGTATGTTTGAGACAGATTTAACAAAAGAGAACTGATCACATCTCTGTGCAGAATGAGATAAGCTTTACACATATAAGATTTTGATCCGTTCTGTTTTTTTTTGTTTGTTTGTTTTGTTTTAGGGCAAAAGAAAGGTTTCAGTGAACCTGCTCTTAGAAGGTAACCGTCAGATCTCTCTAAAAGGGCAGAATGTGCAGTCAACATAACAACTATAATTGTACAGATGTCTGCAATTGGCATCAGAAGCCCTTTAATTTTCAGGCTATGTGTTTCGTGTGTGTGTGTGTGTTTGTATGCCTTTGCAGGCAGAGCAGTGTAAAGCAAAGCACTCCAACAGGCTGTCTCGCAGAGAAACTGGTAGTGTGGTTGACCTCTGAAGGTATGTTTGACATTCACTGTTAGCTCCACACCATGCTGTCATACTGTGATTATGTAAACCTGAATAGTAAAGGGTGGTGCATTGGAATTTTATAGGCATATATAATTACGTTTAATTTGTTTCCTCCTACTAGCTTCAATTTGTTTACATACTGTTTATCAGTACAGTAAAACTGAGATGAGTTGTAGTGATGAGTAAGAAAGTAATAAAAAAAGGACTTATTTATTTAGTTATTTATGTTTATCTTTTCTTTTCAGGCTTTATGTTGAAGGATCTGGAGTCGGTGCCTTTTGGTGTGGCACTGCCAATCCGAGATGCCATAATCCAGTGCAGAGAACATCCCTGCTCCGATTGGTCTGAAGAGGTTTGTGCTCTGATTGGACGACAGGACTTAACCAAGCAGGCTCACAAGGTTTCCTTGGCTAAAGGAAAACCGGTAAGTAATCCATAATAGCTCTATTTACTTAATGAATAAATAGGGTGCAGCACAGTATACACCAGAAATGAGCAGAAGTCAGTTTTGCTAAGTCAAGTCTCAAGTCTCTATGCTTCAAGTCTGAGTCAAGTCTTTAGTCATGCTTGTTGTTAACACTCAAAGTGTTAGCTGTAGGTGTTGTATTACACATAAGTGAAAACCTGCAATATTATTTCTAGGTAAAGCACTGCCGTGAACATTGTGACTCAGGTTTATACAGGTATTAAATTATTTGGCCATTCCAACTGTAAAACAATTTGTATGCCTTTATTTGTCCTGCACTTGTTTTCAACTTTGACATAGTTCCTATAAATTGCAAAGTGGAAATAATCTTTTGGAAGTAGATGTTATTTTTTGGGTGGGAGCACCAACTGGCTGGCACCTGTGAAATATCAGGAACTGTACATGCTGTGTGTAACAAAATAACGCTTATTTATTCTAAAAGTATAAAAACCAACATATAATTCTGCTAGATATTAGGCTAAATGAGAAAATGCTAGCACAGAGGGGAGGAATAAGAGGTACTTAGTACTCTCACATTAATTACGGCTCTACAGGAGAAGTCCTCCGAGTTCGAAAAGATGTGGTTGGCTGGTGTCACGTGATTCGGCCCTCCTGACTGAGTGGTTGTAGTAGCCTTATTGTGGAGGAATTAGACGCAACTAAATTAGGAAGAAAATCTGGGAAAAATCCAAAAAATAAAATAAAAATACTACCACTAAACTTACAAACATTTTAGTGCTGTTTGAATGTGTTTTATAAAACTTTTACCAGGCCTCTGTATTAGCCATTTTGATTGAAATACCTTTTAACCAATGTATTTTGATTACATTTCGGCTCAAGACAACTTTCTCCATAATGACAGGGTTGCACAGGTTGATCTATTGCCTTGTTTTGTTTTGAAAAAAAAAATAATTTGCCCTAAATGTCACACTGTCTAGTATTCACACCAGATCTGTAGCCTATGGTCTGCTCAGAGATTAAAATGTTAACGTTGGCATTTTCCTGCTTCATATGTTGCAAGTCAGACCCGAATCTAAAAATGATTCAGAAACAGTTTATTTTTTTTTTTATCTGATTCTTGAAATGTGTCACTCTCAAAGAGGTTTCTAATATGTGCTAAAAAAAAGTGTATGAGATGAGGAGTCATATGATGGAAGGCTGAAGATATAAATATTTTTAGCATATGAGCCCTTTTCAAATTAATTTTTAATTCTGTATAATATAACATTCATATAAAAATTATGAATAAAAAAATGTAAAGTAAAAATAAAACTAACTAACTTGCATTTTACCTTTGAAAAGAATCACCCCCGACAGGAAAGGAGGAGGAGGGGAGGTTATTGTGTAGGATGACTTTCACACACACACACACACGCACGTGCACACACACTGATTATTGCATTAGACTACAAACTAAGTTACTCGCAATGCAAGGATTTACTGGTATGTGAAATGTAACAACAGTGTTATCTCTGTGCCTTAAAATCATGAGGGGAATCCCAGATGCCATTCTCTCAGCTGTTTTCCACTTTCCTGGACAGAATTTTCCAAAATTAGGATTATTCATCATCGGGACAGCTTTACAGAACAGCTAATTTTTATCATTGTGTTTCCGGACTGATTCGTTGAAATTGGTGAAGACTCGTTTTTCCCCGCACTCCCTCACGCACTCACATACAATATACCGGACTTTTTACATTTTATACATTCTCTTACACACCGAAAATATTGTATACAATTGTACATATTGGTATTGGTATCTCGTGCACTGCATTGTCCATTGTACAATACACGTGAGCTACTTCCGCGAAATGGAAGCAAATACGAATGGATTGTGGTCCATTTGTATCTGCGAAAATTCGTAACTCATATGTTTGTAAGTCAGGGACTACCTGTATTAACAGCTCTCACATGGTAACACCACTGCCACAATAGCAAGGGTGAGAATTGCTCATCATCCACTGGAAGTCAATGGCGTAATAAGTAGCTGTACTTAAGACTTACTTAACAGCAGGAGGCACAATCATCAAGGCAAATAATGATGGACAGGTACTCGCCTTAAATGAAAATAAATATGAAGGCATGATTTTATCTTGTGTCATGTTAAATAAAGAAAGCAAGTATCAACTGCTATATTGACCTAACATCACTAGGACAAATATTAGAAATATAAACTCTTTAACTTTTAGTATATAAGTAAATACAGTATTATAAGTGAACTGTAAAATAAGTTTGTTGTATTCCCAGTTTTGGTCTGAGCTACTCTCTTACACAATTTACTACTCTGTCAGAGCACAAAAATGGCCATACTGCCGAGCTAATCTGTCCTTTTTTATTGACTGTTTCTTTCCCGCTTTCTGCACTCTTCTCCTCCCTCACGTCCCATACTGCCTCTTTTGTTGGGTGTGGTTCATTTCGGGGCCGAAGAGCATGCAGTTTCTGTGTACTTGCTATTTCAAAAATGTATTTAATTTGTAGGAATAAGCAATAATGCCACTGAGAAAATGAACACACATACTTCATGTAAAACATATTCATTATATTCATCTCTAGCCCAATTAATGTTAGCTAACATGACATGACTCTCAGATTGTGACATTATCGGTTAATCTTAAATCTCGAAACTAAATATGTATCAGAAACAGTACTGAAGAAATGTGGTTCAGTTGCAGATGAGGTAAGCAGCTATAAACAGTAAAGAAGAGTAAACTCACCTCACCAAATCCTTTATAAAATGAAAACAAATATTTTGTTCATGCTTCACTATTGTCTTTGGACCAGATCAATAATACATCTGTGAATAATCTGTGCCGTGACCAGTGTTTCAGTAGCTGAATTAATGTTGGCTTCTATTGTTTGGCAGTAAACAAAACCTCACAACCTGGAGTGCCATTTTAGAAACTGTCAGTTCTAGTTATATCTTCTACTTTTCTATAATAAAGGATAACTGTTTTTCTTACTCATTTTTAAGGGGCTTCAGATGTGCTATAGAAACAAGTGCTCAAAGCACAAATGTTTAAATCCTTACACATTTTAATTGCTAGTTCTCTACCCAGTGTAGAGTATGTAATAATACTCAATCTGTTTATCTATTTAACTAGAAAGGCAGATAGATAAGTAGATAGATGGGGAAGAGAGAGCGAAAGATGGTCATTTGTTTGCGCTTTCGTGTATGTGTGTGTGTGTGTGTGTGTGTGTGTGTGTGTAAGATGGTTGCACTGAATGAGCCACTAGAATCCCCAATCACGAGCGAGGCAGATGAGGAGGAGGATGGTATGACAGATCTTCATCCGGAGGTGACGGGACTGATCTGGAGCCGTGACCTGCGTGTTCAGGAGGTTCGACGTCTGCTCCAAAGCTCCAGACCTGTACGGGTCAATGTCCCCCACCTGCCAGAGGTCAGCGATCATGAGTATATTGAGGAGAAGGAGAACAAGTAAGAGAACTCACCTTTTCATGATTTATATGAGAAATGATTTTATCTCATTATACAATTTAAAAAAGTCATTTTAATAGTAAAGGGATATAACAGGAGACACCCCTAGTATTGACCTCTTTCAGACATGTGACTGCCATAATGTTAGTTACAACAATGGAAGGCAGAAGTACAATTAACTAACATTAGGTTACTTTGTATTTTCTTTGATAATTACATTCCAGAGACAAAAAATCTTTAAGATTAACAAACATTAATATTAACTACAGGATTAACTAATGCTTCGTCACATTGATACAAGAGTAATTTTGCAATTGATTGCTTCTGGTCTGCTAGTTATTTTTATATATAGCATGTTATCGCAGCTTATTAAAAAGGTAAAGAAGCATGTGAAAATAGATGAAGAAGGTAATAAGGCTATTAATATGCTTGCTAAATTGATTTGGTATATTAAGTTTGATTTGTTAATATAAACATGGTCACCCCAGACATGTTTGCTAGCAATAGCGTTAGATCATTCAGTGCTTCTGTTGCAAAACCAGACCCTGGTTACGGCATTAGACTACAGTTTGGAAGATCCCAGGTTCAAATCCCACAACCACCAAAAAAATGTCGCTCTGGACAAGGGCATCTGCCAAATGCCTAAATGTAACTGTTCTGGGGTTGAATCCCAAATAAGGTAACATAGTGATGTAGTGCACTATGTAGGATGTTGAATTTATTTTTACATACAGAGTAGTGACCTTGTTCCCTTGTTGAGGGATAGGAGAGGGATTTGGGATTCGGTATTCAGCCTCGTGTTAGAAGCGCAACACAACACACAGTTCAGAGGCAATTTGGAAACTGTGGCTCAAGAATTCAAAATGTTAGCAGGTGCATTTTCTTGGTGAAAGTTCTTCCACAAATGGTTTTTCAACGTGGGTTATTCCGTGGGTTATGAATAACCATCCAGAAGTTGGCAGAACCATGGTGGACAGACATCATGATGTCATCTGCAAAAGGTCAATACTAAGTAAAAATATGACTGAAATGTCAGACTGTATCTTCACATGGCCTCATTAGTGAAGCAGTTTATGCTGCTAATCTGCAAGTAAGAATCTAAACAGATAAAGTGACTGTCACAGTTAAAAATTAATGTACGATCACAATCATATTCCTAATTATTACTTCCAGTGCTGTTTAACTAGTAAGCATATAAAAATAAGCAACTTTTTACCTATCTCTGTCTCTCTTTCACTTTTCACTTTCCATTTAAACTTGCCAAATGTGCAGTTATAAAGTATTCCACTGTTTTGCTTTGCCACTGTGTTGCCAGGCTTCTCCAGCTGTGCCAGCGCACCATGGCTCTCCCTGTGGGTCGAGGCCTCTTCACACTCTTTTCATATCATCCAGTACCAACTGAGCCCCTGCCTGTGCCAAAGCTAAACCTGACTGGTATGCCTGAGCACAAACCAACAAGTTTTCTCCATATAATCTTACATCATAAATGATTAGTATATGGAAAGAATGTGTGAAGCAGTCAGTTAAATGCCTAGCACTGAAAAAACACATTTTTTCCAGTATTTTCTATGTAGCTTTGACCATAGGGGATCAGAAAAACTATATTAAATGTTTTCTGGGAACTCTCATGCTTTCTCACAAACTTTTTGCAAATGCAGGCATACTTTCTGCTTTTTGATGTTCAAGATAATAACCTCTTCCTCTGTCATGTGGTTCAACAGAGCCACACAATTAGAAAACAGTTTTCCAAGACCAGGCATCTGGTCTCATTTTCTGGTTAAACAAAGTATGTCGAAAAAGGTAGTTCTTGAATTACGTATTGGGAAAAAATAACTTCAGTTTTCAGTTGATTTTTTTCCATTTTTAGTATGAAGAAAAGGAGAAAATTTAAATTAAAAGATGCATCCTTTTGGGCTGTGCTGATTGTTTATTATTTACAGTTGAGGAAAAAATTTGCATGCTTAGTAAAGTGTTTACACTATTGTTGGGAGTTTATTCTTGAAATAAATAGGGGGAAAAATGCAAATGTTGTTTCCATATCAATTGGTCTGATTCTTCTATCACTTTGTTCATTTGGAAGGAGTTTTGTAAAGGGTTAAAGAACATCGATCCCTTTATGTCATCTGGCAGGGCGAGCTCCACCCAGGAACACCACCGTGGACCTGAACAGTGGCAATGTTGATGTGCCACCCAACATGGCAAGCTGGCCCAGCTTTCACAACGGTGTAGCAGCTGGCTTGAAGATTGCGCCAGCGTCACGTGTTGAATCGGCTTGGATCGCCTACAACAAGCCCAAGAGCACAGAGCTAGCCAATGAATATGCTGGCTTTCTTATGGCACTTGGCCTTAATGGTCACCTCACCAAACTTGCCACGCTTAACATCCACGACTATCTAACTAAGGTATACAGACCTTTTTATGCTTTTCATTTTAAGAGACATGTCTCTAAAGCAGGTCTTACTCATAGAATTCCATCATTAACCAGTATTTTTTAATATTTAAACATTCTGATGACTTTATGATACTATGATCATTGTAACCAATGTTAGTCAAAAGTTATGCTCAAATCATGGTTTGTATGATCATGATTAGGTGGCACAATATGACATGAACACATTGTGTTGTTGCTTATTTGAAAGAAAAAACATTGCAAAAGTATTGAGCGAGTTGGCTATATTATCAAATTAACTTACTGTAAAGTTATACTTTTTACTAGAAGGTAATGTCTGAATGCACTGAATTTCTAGCTTTACTTAGTCCATCAATGATGGCCCTGTTGTAGTGACTACTGCTAACCAGTGATTATTTGGAATCTGACCATTTGCACTCCAGCAATTGTACTGGCATGGTACATATGTAAATCTACTGCTTTATACTGTGTTAGTGTCAATGGCTATGAATGGGCCACAACTGAAATAATAACTGGTGGTTGTTTGGTTATCCTTTCTATCGATAGATGAGGTAGAGTGGAGGTAACAAATTGACAGATTAAAAAAAAAAACACACATCAAATTTTCATTACCTACAGTACCTAGTAAAAGGTGAAGTAGGCTAATATAATTTAATTCAAACGTGATGAGCTATTAATATGGACTATAAAGTAAACCAGTTCTTGAATAACTGTGAGGGATGACTTTATACAGCCAAAGTCTGTTTAATGATAATATTGATGAAGATGAATCATTGTATTTTTACACTTGATAAAATGGTTTGGACAAAATATCAGTTATAAGCAGTGCATTTTTTTTTTGTTCTGCCAGGCAAACAGTAAATAAAAATGGAATAGCTTGGATATGTAGTCCGCTTTACCCGAGTGCCTCCACTAGTGACTTGTCTAGCCCTGTATCATAGGAAACCGTGGAGAGTGTAGTAGCTTTACCTATTTGAATCACAGGAATGCCTTCAGGGAATTTCTTCAGAATTGGCACGAATGTCCACTTGGGCTCAAAGATTGACTAATTAGTGGTCAAAGGCCAACATCACTGTCACATCACATTTGTCTCTTTGTAAACACAATATTAGGGGAATGAGTGTTTCTTCAAATTTGCTACAGACATCTACTTTGACTTGAGTACAAAGTTCGCTGGTCAAAGATTAGGTTCACTCTGAGCTCGCGTTCATTTGTCCAAATCTCGTAAAATTCAATTCAATTTTATTTGTATAGCGCTTTTAACAATTGGCATTGTCCCAAAGCAGCTTTACACAATCAAAAGA
>JAOTRS010000039.1:7150976-7167493 GCA_028565755.1 Dinotopterus cunningtoni
GTCTTTATGAACCTTGCTTTGTGCATTGGTGCGAAGTCATTTTGAAACTGATGGTTTAGATGATATTAGAGACACTCGGGGGAAATTTGACTCTCAAACATTTTTGACTTTCACAACCCACTCAGTTTCATAGGAAAAATCTTTAACCTTTTCAGCTCTAACAAATGCCCATCAAAGTGAGAGAGTGACTGTGTGTGTGTGTGTGTGTGTGTGTGTGTGTGTGTGTGTGTGTGTGAGTGTAGAAGTGAGTGAGTGAGTGAGCAATGTTTTTTCAGGCCATACACTGTTTTGACATTATTTCCACACGAAGGCACATAAAATTTAAGTTAAGCTGTATGATTTTAATTTTTTTCAGTTAAAATACATAAACTGGGGATGTTTAATTTAATACCTGACATTGTGAAACATTTATCATTTCTGTTGTCAGGGTTAGTTCTTGATAAAGCTGAACGTGTGGGCAGATCCATGAGATTGTGCATCAGTTTTTCTTTTCTTTTTTTTTTTCCAGAGACTCCGTTTTAAGAGATGTTAACATGATTTTATTAGTCATTTATGACAAGGATTTGAATGAGAGGCTAGTTGTAGAATGTGCGGAGAAATTTACATGTAAGTTGTCTTTTACTCTTAGTTTGATATTATCATTAATAATGTTCTTATTTGTTCTTTTTTGAGATTTCTCATTGTTACTGTGCCTGTAATTTGAAGATAACACATGACTTAAAGTACATTTATATGTTTGTATATATTACAAGAAATATTACAACATTATATATATATCAAATGTTGTAATATTTCTTGTAATTCATATTTCTGTACATTCATTACAAAGGTCAAATTCTTGTTAAAATGTGTTCTAATTGCTTATATTGTTGTAATGTTATCACCTTTAACTCAGTATGATGTCCACATTATAAAGTAGCCTTCCTTATCCTACACAGCTCAGGTTGGTACACACCTGATCATATTTTCAATCAAACTTTGCACATTTATTCTTGTGCCTGAAAATCTTTAAAATTTTCATTTTCTGACTTGTGAGCTGTAGTTGGTTGGAAGACAGATATTAGCCTCCCACTTCCTGTTTAAGGCTGTGTTGTTTACCATTCAAAGGTGCTATATTTTTAACCTTCTAACCAGTTGTCCGTCTCAGACATTGAATGTGAACTCACTTTCTGATCTACAAGTTCAACTACAAGAACCATGATCCAGCAGAGAGGAAAGAGAAATTCTTTGATTTGGCCACAATATAAGCATGCAGCTAATTGAATCTGATGATGTTTAGAGATGAAGATGATTAAAGAGGGAGTGCAGTCTGTTTGTCAGTCAGAATTTCAGAAGTAGACGGTGATTTTACAGTTGTGAACACAGTAGTGAAAGAAGTCGTAGTCATTAGGAAACAGTATCATGTGTCTCTGAATAACTCAATGCAATAGTGGAGTACAGATTTGATTTATACTTGTGACATGAAATAAAACTTCAATGAAATAAGTCTCTTCACATTTTCTGATCGTTTTTTTCAACCATTACTTGTATGTTTCATTTTCTCTCTCTTTCTCACTCTGTCTTTCCTGCACTCACTCTCATTAATTCAAGTAACTGATTAATTACTTTCTGGTAGTTTTCACACACACACACACACACACACACACACACACACATACATCAATCACACCTCTTCCACCCACTCATAAACCAGATCATTTTTTTCCTTCTTTGACCTGCTTGTATCTACCACCATGGAAGAGGTATTACTAATCACCAAGATCTGACGCTGACTCAAGTACTGGATGTGTGCTTTTTGAACTGATTTGCTAGTTAGTGCCTATGAAGCACCGGCTTTTTTGCACCTTTGTCATATGCTTATCATCATAACCGAACAAGTGATGTGCAAGACACCAGTGTAATATTTTCAAGGAGAACTGTGCAAAAAAGGACTTTGTGGAGCTGTACACCTGGGGTTTTTAAATGTTGTTAAACTGCCTTTTTTTTTCTCTTATATTTTTGCATATTTAACCTGAGTTTGACTGGTCACTTAAACTCAGTAGGTTTAAAACAAAACCTCCTAAGCTAGTGTGTTCTGTTAGTGGAAGGTTCAGGAATAAAGACTACTGTGGCTTTAATAAATAGGCAGAATATAGTCATACACATTTAAATAGCTTATATTTGAGTCATTTGAATTTAAACATATATAACATATAAGCTCCATATGGCACAAGTTCCTATTGTCAGCTCTGCTGTAGATGAAATTATCACTTATAAGATCACTTATGCCATTGGGGCATGACTACACAAGACTTGTGCTTGTTTGTTTGGTGAATCCCATAGCTGTTGAATTGGATTGGGATCTGGGGAGTTTGGAGGCCGGGTCTGGGGTCTTGGGCTCTTTGCCTGCTTTGCCCTGTGCTCAGTGCGCTGTGATGCACTGGGTGTTCTGATGCCTTTCTATCATAGCCAGCTTTGATTTTTTCAGCAATTTGTGCTACTTTAGCTTTTCTGTGGGATCGAACCAAGGGCGGCCTTTGGTTGCCACAGGTATTGGGTACCCATGATCCTGTCAATGATTAGTGTTGATGCATTTAATGTTACATGGTGTTAATGTCATGGCTGATCCTGAACATTACCAAAGCCTTTGATATGTTTCATGAGCCAGAAGAGAATGAAATGCTCATCGCTGCCATATTTCTCAGTCTTGTCTAATTATACACAACCTTGTAGCCTTAATAAACCTGAAATGCATGAGAACAGCTCACAAGTGTCCTTTCTGTACATTTCTGTTTTACATTTCTTAATCAGTCAGGATTGTTCCTACAACATGATATAATTAGAACCTATTTCTTATTATTTTTTTTAAAAATGTAACATAAAATATTAATATTGAACCTCTAATTAGACCCTAAATCATGCTTAATATCAGGATTTAGAAATAATCATTGTGATCATTAAAGCTTCATATGTAGAATGATACACATTGAATGTGTGAATGGTTCCGGATGAAAAAGAGGATATCTGTTGCATGTGTTTATTTTGATATATGTTTTTAGATTTTGGTGGGGACTAAATGTGACAGTTTTGACCTTGCAGGGACATTTGGCTGGCCTCTATGAGGACAACTGCTTAGCTCATAATTATGTCAATGAAATGTCCTTACAAGGAAAATAAGCCGTGTTTGTGAGTGTGAGTGTGTGTGTGTGGGCACGCCTGTGTCTTTGTTCGTGTTAAAGTATCCAGGACACTCTTGATTGCAGTGTCAAGTTTCATACCA
Organism: Dinotopterus cunningtoni; assembly: GCA_028565755.1. Classification (NCBI taxonomy): domain Eukaryota; kingdom Metazoa; phylum Chordata; class Actinopteri; order Siluriformes; family Clariidae; genus Dinotopterus; species Dinotopterus cunningtoni. Next base: position 7,154,236 of record JAOTRS010000039.1, read on the forward strand.
TGTACTGAAAAAAAGCTCCTTTTATATACTGCTCCATATTTTCATCTGCTTTCATATTTGGAGGCTAATATGATATAGATCATATATTCATTTGTAATATTCTTGCAAGCATTAAACCAGAATGCGTATATTTAAACCTTTCCATTTCCAAATGCTTTTCCTGTTAATTTTTTAAGTGTTTATCACGTTCTGCTTTCAGGATGTGGGCTTTGAGACTAATTGTTGCCGATAAACCGAAAATGTGTCTCGTGTTAATGAGTTAGTAGGAAAGGGGAAACAGCAAAAAAAGATGTGGCTAAAATCACAAACGAGAACAAGCGTGTCGAGGGGTCTAGAAAACTGAATAATGCAAATTGAACAAGGTGTGAGTTATGTGCAGTCGTGTTTGAAGCTTAAAGCGGGGAGCTAATCCTTGATGTGGGATTATGACTTTCTACATGACGTGTTTTGCAGGCTTGAATTTTGTATGTAATGGAAAATCTGTTTTCACAGAGTAACCTGCCACATAAGGCTACTTCTCCTGCATTGTATTTGTATAGTGCAATACAGTTTGGGCTAGGACATTTAAAATGCTTTTTATTTTGGTTGGTAAGGAGAAGAAAGAAAAAGCGAAAGGAAAAAAGAAAAGGAAACTTGGGCATTTGATAGTAGCACCTATGGCTGTGAAACCTCAGCCCTGCGATTACAGCCGTGTCTATAGCACAGGGGGAAATGACTCTAGACAGGTGCTACAGCTCGGGGCCAGCTGTTCCTGATATTTCCTAGAATAATGACTGCTGTAGTGAATAGGTGCTGATGGTAACCCGGTGTGTTTCTTTTGCACAGGTCGCCAGAGAAAGTCCTGATCAGCCACAAGTGTTTTAACAAACCTGAGGACAAGTTCAAGTCAGGTATCCATGTTTTGGATTGCTGCATTTATTATTATTTTTATCTCTATTTTTTCATATATCTATAGCTATCTATCTCTAACTGTATGCCTGTGTATATATGATCAACAAATAATCAAGATGGTGAACATAATGAGTCGATGTGAAACCCTGATACTACTGATAACCGAAGCTGATTGTAAGAAGCTAATTGGTTATAATAAATATTACCCTGAAAAAAAAAAGATGAAACATCCTCAGCGTGACATTTGTCTCTTTCTGTGGTTGGCGTCAAATAAGTGTTTGTTTTAACGGTGTGTTTACATTTGATGTGTCCTCCTACTTGTCTACCAGTTTAGAGCAGAGTGGTTGAGCTGTGGTTTAGAAGAAGACTATGCATTCCCAGACTCTATGGGGACGCGTGTAACGTTTTCAAATGTCACTCTTTCTCTCTCTCTCTCTCTCTCTCTCTCTCTCTCTCTCTCTCACTGACACGCACACACAACTACGCCCACATTATCAGGCACATGCTTAGCTAAAAGCTGCAAGTTTTTAAAAATATTGATAGAAGTATGTTTTGCAGAGCAAAGAAGTACTTTTGTCTTTACAAATCCCTTAACTGTTTTATTGCCTCTGAAAAAGTAATTTATTTAATGTCATTTTTTAAGCCATTGACCTTACTCTCCATAGCATTAAAAATGTGCTCTTTCCTACTGACAAAGTAATGCAGGGTAAAAATAAAAAACATCTAAGGCCAAATGATTTTCTTTTTTTAATTTATGGCATCTATGACTTTTGTACAGTTCTGTACTGTGCAATAGGTGCTGTCGTATTATTCCTCTGCAATCACAGGGTAACCTTGAAACTAATCAAAATATTTTCTGAACAGTAATAAACTACTTTATGCACATTATGTAATACAGATGTGCAAGTCCCAGTTTCATGAACTATATTAAACAGTCATGCACACTGTAAGCAGTAACAGCTTCTACATGTGAAATATACATGATCATATTTTATCATTTATTACATAATGTATTCATTTTACCATGTATAAAATGTTCATGCTCTTAAACATAGAGAGGTATTGTGGAAATTAGCAGATAGTCAGGAGTATCATTGCTGGAGTATTTAAGACTAAACCAGCCTCAAGATGGATGATTAAAGGTCAGGATATTATCACAGAGCTCATCGTGGTCACGAACTGCTGTTTAAGTAAAAAGCAGCTTCACATTTTAGATTTCTGCAGCTTATATTCTTTACACAGATAATCAGGGTTTTATTTGTTGTACCGAATGCTCTGGGACTCTTCAGGTTTTCAGAGACCATGTGTGCACATTTTAACAAATAGGTCTTTGCCTCAAGAGAAATTTCTGAATCTAATGAGAAACAGATTCCTCTTTCTCAGCATACCGGTATTACTGATCATCAGGAGCAGGGAATTACCGTGTGCTTAGTGTCAGCCTCAGACACACTGCCTACACGTACACTTTGTGCTTATAAATATGAGCAGTCATAACTCTTTCATGCATAAATTATTTATACAGATATTTATATTTTCTCTTTATAAGCTTACAATTACATCTTGTATTAATTATGATTTGCTATACATTTTACTTATATTAAAGGACTGTCCAGTGTGACTGAATTAAGAAAAGAAATTACAGGGTTTTCTTTAATGTACAGTATTTAACAATTTAACAACACAATTTGTCTTCAGGTCCTAAAATATAAATATTTTTTATTTTGTTATACTACAGTTATGTTCTTAAGTGATTCGGCTGTGATATTAGAGCATGTCCATAATTCTGCATACTAACAATAAAAAGTGTGAAAAGTGTTGATCAGAAAAAAAGATATCTTAAAAGTAAAAATGTTTTTCAGACACCACAAATTACCAAACATACCAAGCATTTTTTTGTTTGTTTGTTTTTGAAACACCGTTTGCAAATAAAGCTAATGTCTGGAAGAAGTTTTGATCCCTGTGATGAACTTGCATTGGACTTCAAGTCAGGAGTTGAGTTAGACCATGCAAGGCCTTTCTTGCGTTATTTTGGATGTGTGTTTGGATGTGTGCTGAAGTGTCCAACATCTCCCCACAATTCAGTATCTGGACCCATGAGGTTACATTTTCCTCTATAGTGTACTGGTACAGCACTGCATTCATGTTGCATTGATGTCATGTTAGGCTCCAGTACTGTTTGAAGAGAAGCAGCTCTGTATCATGATGCTCTTATCTTCAGATTTCACTGTGGGTCTGTGGTGTTCTTGGACTCATATGTACAACCCCTCCTTCTTTATTCTAATATTTTCTAATATTTTCCATCTAAATGCATTTAGATGCATGTTGCTATGTTTGGTTTTGTAGCAGAGGGGCTGTATGAGCTGTTGGAACTGAGATGTTTGTGGTGCACTTTATTGCTCATGCTTCTCTGTGTAATTATTGCTCCTGCTGCTTTTCAGATCATCCTGCAGTTCTTTTCCAGTGACTACTGGATTCTCCTATTCCTCCCTTATCATTAGTCTGAGAGTGCAATGTGAAATCCCCTGTGGTTCACCCGATAAGGAATGATCAGTGGTGGTTCCATTAACCTTCCATCTGCATGTTATTGAAACTCTTGCAGTGATATGGATGTTTAAGACATTTGCTGTTATTCTGTGGCTTTTTCATTTCATTGTTTTTTTTTAAATAATATCACTGAAGAAGCATGTTAAAAGCTCCAAAATCATCCACAAGTCTGTAGATATACTGTAATAGATTAATCTGAAATATAACACATATATAACTGGCAGAGCTGAAACAAATTTCTTTTTCTTCATCTTCTCCTTCTCCTTCTTATTATTATACATAAAAAGGGAACATTTGGTTGGCTGGATTAAACAGAAATTCTTATGCACAGAGAATATAAAAATAGTTTGTTTCTCATTAAAACATTATTTCATTGCTTTCACTACATTATAACAATAGATTTATGTATTTCTTAAACTGCAAAGTTTGATCTGTTGATCAAGTATTAACATGAACCAATGACTTTGTATATTCTAATCATAGTGGCACAGTGGGTAGTGTTGCTGCCTCCCAGCTAAAGGGTCCTGGTTTTGATTGTGAGCACGGGTGACTGTGTGTGGAGTTTGACTTGATTCCATATCTTTGAATATAAACCAATTACATTAAAACCACCTAAGTTTTGGGTTCCCCTTGTGATTCCCCTTGGGGTGCGGCACTGCAGGGCCACATGGGGTGCTCCGGTGTCTGGCATCAGAACATTGGCAGTGGTGTTGAACATTTTGATCCATCACTAACATTAAGGGCATTTTTCACATTAGGGCCCCAGGATTATTTGTGAGAACTGTTGACCCGAAAGTTTGGTTCATTTTGGTTTCAGGCTCGGGACCCATGTCCGCTTAAAGGAGTGGTGTCGGCCACAGTACAACTTAATCATTTACAAATTGAATTAGCCATGGAAGACAATCGTACCTGACGAAGGAAGTAGATTTCTGTTTAGACAAGACATTATTTTTATCATCATATGTTATCCTTTGACTTACAAAGCCAGAGCTGATAAAATAGAACGGCACCCAGAACATTTCTCTTTACATTTTTTCTGAAATAACAATAATATTAGGCATTGCATGAAAGTTCACTTACTTGTTCTCATCTTTTCTTGTGTGGTGGCTCACAAACCAAATAAATGCATATTGCCATCTGCTGTATCAGAGTGTACACTTTGCACCTGAACCAGAGAATGGAGAACAAAAACAATGTAAATTCTGGTACGGAGTGGGAGCAATAGTTCCTGGGCACGCTAAAAATCTGTCCTGCCTATTATGATGATGATTTTTTATTTTTTTTTGTGAGATTAGGGAATTGACAGAATAAATGCATAGAACACATAATTCCATAGTGAAGAACAATTACAATCAGACAGAGTATTCAGTCATAAAGACATACATATACAGTATGTATATATACTGAGTGGAAAGTTAACAAAACAATGTGACATGTCAGTGTATTTATTCCACAGAAGGTCTTGATTTATAGGATTATGAGGCTGATAAATAGTGTCATTACGATAATCATCATGATTGATTTAAATATACAGTGACACATGCTTTATACACGCTTAATGACGCTAATAGCCATAAATAGCCATCATCACCTGGGGAAGGTTCGTGCGACTGACTGTTAGAATTACAATGAGACAATTTATGGAAACCTAATCCATTTTTGTTTTTAAACCTTACGTGCTTAACAAATGTGGATTTTGCAGTTCCTGTTTTAATTGTCATTTCATCTTCCTATTTGGTATCTGTAAATTCATACCATTTGCTAGAAAAGAGTTATTTTCACACACCCAGGTTTTCACTTACAAATCTCTCTCTCTCTCTCTCTCTCTCTCTCTCTCCCCCTCTCTCTCTGTCGTATTTACGATTTCCTTCACTGGACAATCCTATTGTGTTTTCTGTTGATTGTTTTTTTTTTGTCCTCACTGACTTTTTTAGGACAATTCGCATAATGGGAATTTAGATTTGGATTCACTTGCATGGGAAAAAATGATAATTGACATTTTGCACTGGGAAAAAAAACCCCAGTGAAATCTGATGAAATGGTCACCTGTGTTGCACCACGGGCTTCATGAGGCCTTCTGCTTGACTAATTCTCCTCACTGCGTTTGACGCAAAAATCTAAAATAAAAATTAGGAAGTGGCTTTAGGTTAACAACTTGGCAATATCTTGGTAATATCCGTCATGTCAGGGAAAGCACAGAGCTAATGTCACAGAAGGTTAAGGTTGTAAAAGATTTGAATTCATATACAGATGGAATTTTTGTTTTGGCTTTATATTAAGCACTGGGTGGGAAGCGTAGTCTGAAAACCACAATCGAGTGAAAGTATTCTTATTTTACAGTTTCACGTAGAAGTAAAAGCAGCCTTCAAAACTAACATGGGCAATTTAAAGACTGTGTGGAAAGACTACTGAATATAGTTTGGTTTCAGGTGAATCATTTCTGAACAAGACTTAAAGGCTTTCATTTGAAGTGTCCCGCCGAATTGTAAAGATGTTGGTCAAAAAAAACACAATGTTGATTACCAGATGAGTAGTGAAGCGGCTGTGAGCATCAAAAAGATAAAAACGCATGATTAGGCATATGCAAGTAAACTGAGTGTTCTGCTCAAGCATTTCTGATTAGTATTATTATTATTACTACATGAAACTCTCTGAGACAAGTCTGTCATGTAACACTGACAATGATCTGGACCAATTTAATCTCATTATTATTATATACCACTGAAACAATAAGGAAGAACCTGTACACCACATCTCTTCCTGACCGCTCCCTTTCCCATGACTCGGCAAAAAAAAAATAAAAAAAAAACATACTCACAGGAAGTCGTGTGACTTCCAAGCAGTATGACACTATATATTGTGTTGTATATTTTTTTTAATTTTTTTTTTACACATTTGTACTAGCACTCCACTCTGGCCAACCTGATGACCTCTTCATCTAAATTGGCATATTATGATGACAGGAAAACGCCATTTTAAATTATAACCGGGATGTTATCTCAATGGTTCTGAGTGGCAATGTGTCATTGTGATCCCTTTGTGTATAAGAGTATAAGCGAACACAGGTAAAAATGTCAGACAGACATCTAGGAGCCAACGCACGTGTGATACAGATATGATGACTATCTGTTTACAGGCTGCTGAAACCCACCTCAAAAAAAAAGAAGAAAAAAAAAACTGAGGTGACTCATGGCATTGAGACACATCCTGACAAATCAACCCCGTCCTTACACAACGGCAGACAATGTTGTGTGCGTTGACTTAAGGCGCCATTTGACAGATTATCAAAATGATTTGAAGTGCAGTCATTCTGCCTTTAAGGTGTACATTGTCAAGGATTTGCCTAATTTTATTCTGCTGCAGTTTACACTGTGGGGAAAACAAAGATGTGCTAATACCTCTGTGGCAAACAAATATTGCTCGAGCATGACGTGGGCTTTCACCTGCATGCTAATGGTTTGTGCATAACTTTATTTGAGTTTCTGTGCAGTCAGGAAGAGTTTCTGCTTCACCATATACCGGTATGATTTGGTACAAATGAGCTGAACGGGACCAATCATATTCACCTTCACTTATAAGATGATACTCGCCAACCACTCCATGACGAGTGATTCAGTGTCCTCCTGTCCTGCCTGCTGCTTTTTATTGGGCTTATTAAGGTCATTATCTTGAGACAGTAGTCTGACTTTTGTTTATTCATCTACAGAAGTGGTGGGAGTGAGAGTGAGAGAGAGTGAGAGAGAAAAAGAGTGGGGGCAGAGGAAGTCAGGAAGAAGCGAGAGAGGAGAAGAGAGAGAGAAACTGTCTCAGTGCCAGTGAGAGTGCGGATTGCCCGGGGCGACACTTACACGCCCTGACATGTTCAGCTGCCTTTGCTCGCCCTCCTTGTGGCTTTGTCCAGTGCTGTGTAAACAAAAGGTGCAAAAGGTGCACCGTGCATCAGGTGCTGCTGCTCTGAGAATAAACTTTACTCAGCTTTGTCTGAAACTCAGAAACACCCCTGACCCCACCACGCTTTCCTCCTCCCTTTCTTTACCCTCTGCCTCAAGCATGAAGCAAGGATTAGACAGTCGCAGCACTGGAAGCACCTAAGCATTCACCATTATGCCTATTGTTCTCACTAAACTGTTTGTCTTGACTTCTTGCAGGGCCATATGGTCGCCCCTGATTAACATCTCAAACTATTCACTGTAACAAAAGTTTGATTAGCCTGAGACAAGCGAGCACAGACAGTATGCAAGGATGATAAACTGCCCCTCAACACAAGTCTCACAATTGCGAATTTATACAGAACTTATCACCTAGCTGTGATTAAACAATAAACAATAAAATCAAACTGTTCCTTCATGATTTTGGTTAGTTGTTTCCTGGGAGTCTGAATTCAAACATTATTCTCTTATTCTGTTAATATTCTTCTAATTTTCATGGAAAATTGGTTTCAGGTTTTCACATTATGAGTTTTATGGCCAGGCAAAGAGGAGCAAACAAGGGAATCTGAGATAAGCAGTTCAGTGGAGGAATTAGCGTGAAAGAGATTGACGTCCAGCAGGAGGAACATGCGCTTCTGACATGCCTTATTTCAAGATGATTTATTTATAGCTCAGTTATCTGAACTGTGGACAGATTTTACTACATTTAAGAAAAAAGTATTGCAATATACTGTAGTTAGTTTCCAGGAATATTTTGGATAAAAAGTCTTTCGTCAGCTGTGTAAGCAAAGTGGCTTTGAAGCTCTAGGAGGTGAAACGAGTTGATATTCATCAGAAGTACTTTGTTTGCTCAACTGATTAAGGACTTTTCTTGAAATGTCCTGTTTCGCTGGAAACTTGCTATAGACCACTAGTGAAACACTTTTAAAAATGCTTTATTCATCCAATTTAGCTAGATAGCTACAGTATAAATCAGCATTCTTAATACACAAAGGCTACAAAACTACAGTAAGTGTTTTGACTTTGCATTGCACAAAATGAAACAATGCCTTACACAGCTTAAAGTGTTGCGATTCTGGGTGTCTGACTCATCTCTCAAGCTCAACAAAAGGGCTTCTTCAGCCTTGGTGTTCCAATATTCTTTAAACCCTTTTATGCACACTCATTAACAAACTATTAGGACTACCCTAATACACAGGGTGTGGGCAGGGCAGCAGATCCTCCCTGTCATCCTCTGCCTCATTCTGTTAGGGCTTTGGTCATTTTAAATAAGAATGTGTCCACTCTGGCAGGAGACTGCTGGCAGGAGTGCAACCTGATGTGGTCTTCTGCTGTTGTTGCCCGTCAACCTTAAGTTTTGCTACATTGTGTATTCTGAGATGCTTTTTCTTTCTCAACAAGTCGTTTCACCCGGAGAACTCTGGTTTGTTGTGATGTTTGTTTTGTGCCAGACTCCACTGATCAAATAAAAAAAATAAATAAGATTAAGAAAAATTTTTTGTTTGTTGCATTTTTTGTTTTTTCTTACATTTGTGTAGGACTGAAGAGTCTTAAACTTTGTAAATTTTTTCTGGAAAGTATATTCTATAAAATAGCTTTTACCTGCAATGTTAAAACATTTAGGCACTGGAGCATTTAAAACTCTAATAATAATAATAATAATAATAATAATAATTATTATTATTATTATTATTTCAGACATACTTTTTAAACATGTTCTTTTTCACTTATGGACAATCCATTTACAGAAATGTGTATACATGTAATTCTATAGAAATAAACTAGACTTCATGCATGCAAGGGTTAAAGAAGAAGTAGAACGCAATGACATGGTGTCAAAATATGGCGGATGCTGTGTTTTCAGTCTGACAACGAAATGGGATGACTCACGTCATACAGACTAATGTCTACACACTCTCTCATTTGCTCACTCACTCACTCACTCACTCAGACAGTCCTCTTTTTGACCCTCTTACCAATCTACACAACACACACACACATTTCTAATTAATTCCCTTCAATGGCTTATTGTTTCATATAGTCTCCGGCTTGTTCAGCAGTAGATATTGACATATTGGTTTGCACATGCTATTTGTTTTTTACTGCCACGTTATAAAAAGGTGTAACTGATACTATCTAGTACTTTAATTTTACTTTAAAAAAATAAATAAATAAAGTCTATGAATAAATTTCCTTGTATTTTCTGATCTTTTGACCTTGTTTACATAGCACTTAGAGTTAATTCACCTCATCTTTTCTAAAATCCTGCATTATATATCCATTTCACTCAGCAAGAAATCCATCTAGGTACAAACGCTTATGCTGACAAGCTGAAGCCACCTGAACTTTATACCTGCTTAAAATAACCCTGCCTAGATCAGCCAATTAGCAGACTGCAGTACACAGTGACTCACAGCCCTGGTATACCCGCACGCACTCACGTTGTCCGACAGTTCCCTGAGTTGTGCTGATGTACACAAAGCACACAAGCCTGGGTTGGTCACAGGGTGACGTTCAAAAGAAAGAAGAAAATGTACTTACAGGATTATTATATCACTTAAGGACATTTCCATTCATATATATTTATACACACACACACACACACACACACACACACACACACAAATGAGATTTTATACATAAATAATGAATTCAGTAATCAAATAAAAAAATAATTAAAAAGTTAATTACACAATTTATGGTAATTTATGACTATAATAAAAATAGTTCTCCTAACATCAGTAAAAGATAAGTGTTACGTGAGCAGTGTTACAGGAGAAACCCTCAGGCCCTGGTGGTGTACTTGTTGACACTTCCTGGTGGGGATTTTTCAGGAGGAGTCCTTAGGTGACAGAATGAAAGAGCCTGTGGAATGACTAACACCCCTGGAAAGTACATGACGTTCCCATCAGCAAGCCACTGGGTCATTGCCCTTAAGGAGTCTCTGGCAAACCAGAGTGATTTTTTTTTTCTCTTGAAGGTGTAATTCACACAGAAATGCTGACAGTGAATAATGATGGAATAATGAAGCAAATGAGGGCGAGTCAGCATAATTTACAGTAGATCTTAACCTGCATTTGCTCCCTATTGATTTTTATTTCTCTGATTATAGAGAAGAGCACATGAGAGCTTTGACACTGAAACTGAAATCACTTTTTCATTGTGAGATTCCACAGGGTTCCTCAAAGAATATGAAGATAAAAAGCATTCCTGTCAGTCTTCATTTGATTAGTATTGTTATCAGATGCGAAGAAAAACAGAAAAGATAGCGTATGGCAATTTGGCTAAACAATGGCAAAAATTAAGACCATATATTTACTCTTGTAAAGGGGTGAGTGACACACTTTTTCCATGACTCCAGGGAGGGGCCTTCTTCTGCCTGTCCGAGTTGGAGTCTAATGAGACCAGCACAGCTAGGCTCAAACCACTTCTGCAGTCCCTGTTCTTCCTGGAAACATCTGTGTGTGTGTGTGTGTGTGTGTGTGTGTGTGTGTGTGTGTGTGTGTGTGTGTGTGTGTGTTATGTAATTTGCCATTGGTTTGAATTGATAAAGGAATAAACCTCTTACTGAAGATTGATTGAATGATTTAACCTGTATGGAAAATGTGTTTACTGTCATTTTTTTAAAAGAATAAACCTATGTACTTTTTTTCTTAGAATAATAATTTAAAAATTCTGATCAAATCCAAATTCTCGAGACTTTAATGTAGACTAGTTACAGTAGGCTGGAAACGGAATAAAGGAAGACAGATTTATTATACACATTTCAACAAAATCTTTGGTTCTTGTGTAGTACCAGTGGAAGCAGTAAAAAAAATCTCTGCTGAAGGTTTCCATTTTAAATATCAGGACGACCTAGAAAGCAGACAATGATAATGATGATGATGATGATGATCGGTTGAATCAGGAGTTAGAGCATGAAGCAATATCCTCTATAATGCTGTGACCTTCATACTTTTGCACACTACTGGAAATGAAGTCAGGAGTGCTTAAGCCAAATACAATACACAAACAATTTCTCACTTCCTAGTTCCCTGGGTTTCTCTTTCACTTTTGGACCTCGCCAACTGCTTTTAAGTGCGTATACTAACTCACAGTAACTGAGGAAAATGAGTGGATAATAATTTGTGTTCTAAAAGCCACACTCCTGAGATCAACATTTTAAGATTTAAGATTTTAAAAATTTTAATTATTCACACTTGTACGTTAGGACCCCACTTTTATCGTTATACATTTAAAAAAAATGAATATTCCTGACTGTTTACTTAATTCATGCTGCCGTGCTCACTTCCCAAGTACTGAACAAAATTGTGTTCAATGGTGCTTTAGACTTAGTCGTTCAAAAGACAGATAGTGATTTTAAGATCAGTCTGATTCCTCAGACAGAAACGGTCTGGGCTTTGACTGAACTGCAAACAAAATATAGTAAATATCATCTAATGTAAATCCTATTCAGTATCCTCAATCCTATTACTCTTACTGTCTATAATCCTCTTTGGATTACATTGTGTATATAAATGTCTGTGTATATTAAATATTAGTATCTTAGGATTATTCATTTATTCACTTTATTACTGTATTACATACCTACTGTACTTATAGAAGTATTTGACTCCATGGAATCCACAACTGAATCAATTCTTACCAAAACCAAATGTACCCCCAGGGGAACAATAAATAGAACAGCATTACAAAAAGTTCTGCGCTTGAATCAGCTGTTTAGAAAGTGCACAGCCATAAAGAACCAACTACTCATGTAAAAACACTGATAAATCAGTACACTGGTACAGTGGAAATTATATTGCTTAAAAAATCTGCCACCATCAACACTAATAACCTTGAAGCATTCCATAAGAAGACCACAGAAACATCCATGTAGCACTTTTATGAACAGTAAAAACTTTTTTCCTTGGTCCCATTTAAATTACAGTTTGTGACTGTTGTGTGCAAAAATCCCATGAGATCATATTTCCCCTATTCTAATGTTTGATGTGAACATAAACTGAACCACTTGACCTGTATCTGCATTATGTTGCTGCCACACAATTGATTGACTGAATAATATAATACAGCAATATTGTACTTGCATACTTTATTGTTGCTTATGGTACTGTATACGTGTTCAAATAACGGCACGGTGGCATAACCCTCACCAGGATGAAGCAATTACAGAAAAGTGATTGAGTGAGTGAGTGAGTGAGTGTGTGTGTGTGTGTGTGTGTGTGTGTGTGTATACCTGCACTGCAGAGACAACAAGAAGCTCTTCACAAAGAACCAAGTGATTTTTTTGTCCAATTTTCATTTGTCAAATGTTCGGTGAAAGAGCTTTCTTGCTTTGTGGCACACACTACAAAATTTTTCCCAGCTTGTAACTAACAGGAATGTCATCTCCACATAAGACAAACGATCTGGAGCTAAGGTGCAGCTTTTCCACCTTTTCCGTATGGCTTATTCACATAAAAAGTAAGAGATCATCAGAGCCATTACTACTAACTTACTACTACTACTGCTACTATTAATACCACTATTAACATAATCATCAACAACAACAACAACAACAATAATAATAATAATTTTAATTGGGATTTGTCCCTAGGAGTCATCTCATGGGACTATTTTATCTGCACCAATCTGCATGGCACGGGTTTTACACTGTCCCAACCATCACATTTTCTAGGCTTGGGACAGGCTCTGCATTCAGTGGCTGGAGTGTATGGTTAAACGTCTTGCCCAAGGACATAACAGTGGTGACCTGGCAGTGACAGTACTTGAACCCCTGGTCAGCAACTAAGAGCCTGAACTGCTTGAGCCACCACTGCCCCAATAATAATAATAATAATAATAATAATAATAATAATAATAATTATTATTATTATTATTATTATTATTATGAT
>JAOTRS010000039.1:7179325-7190078 GCA_028565755.1 Dinotopterus cunningtoni
CCATGATTTCTAAGTAAGAGAACTTGCAAAATCACAGGGTGATCAAATACTTATTGACCTCACTGTATATATAATAAAATAGAATAAATAATAAAAAAAATACATATAAAAAAATGCCTTTACTTTCACTGAATGTGTAGGTGTGTCCAGACTTTTGTGCTGTATAGTTATAGTATAGTTATAATGATGATGATGAAGATTAACATTATTATTATTATTATTATTAGTAGTAGTAGTAGTAGTAGTAGTAGTAGAGGTATAAATTTGCCTTGAAAATATATCAAATTCTACAAAAATAGTTTATTTCCTTAAAAAAAAAGTTTAGGAATAGTAGCAGCACTATAGAAAACAGTGCAAACAATGGTTCTTTTAAATAAGGGATATTTTATATTTTTTATTTTATATTTTCATAATTTTATATAATTATGTTTTAAAAATATAATTTCACAGTTTGCTACTGGTAACTCAGGGTATTATTCCCAAATCCAATTTTTTTTTCACATTAAATATATTATACTGTGTAAGGATTAGCTTTAGATTTTTATCTTTATAAATCTAAAACACTAAATAATATAAGGATCACTGATCACCTGAGTAAGCTGTTTAGCATGTTGCTTCGAAAACACAAATGTTCAGAATTGCTGAATTATAGTTCAAGTAAAAAAAAATTTGACTTTTAAAATCTAGACAAATTCCATATATTTGTTACAAGTCCTCAAAACCGTGCTGTGTTCCTTTAATTCTAAGTACCTGGGACATACATATGTATTTATGATAGTGCCTTGCAAAAGTATGCATATCTGTTTAAGTTTTTCACATTTTGTCATTTTACAACCACAAACGTAAATGTATTTTATTGGGATTTTATGGAACAGAGCAACACAAAGTGACAAAAGGGAAAATGAGTAATAAAATTTTTTTTTTTATTAAATACCTAAAACCTGAGGCGTAAATGTGTATTCAGCCCCACGGAGTCAATACTTTGTAGAACTACCTTTCACTGCAATTACAGTTGCAAGTCTTTTTGGGTATGTCGCTCCTAGCTTTGCACATCTAGAGAGTGAAATGTTTGCCTATTCTTCTTGGCAAAATAGCTCAAGCTCAGTCAGATTGGAGGGAGAGCATCTGTGAACCACAATTTTCAAGTCTTGCCACAGATTCTCAATTGGACTTAAAAGTCTAGACTTTAGACTATGCCATTCTAACACATGGATATGCTTTGATATAAATCATTTCATCATAGCTCTGGCTGTATGTTTAGGGTCATTGTCCTGCTGGAAGGTGAACCTCCACCCCAGTCTAAGGTCTTTAGGAAACTAACAATTTTTCAGTTCTAAGATTGCCCTGTATTTGGCTCCATCCATCTTCTCATTATCTCTGACCAGCTTCCCTGTCCCTGCTAAAGAAAAGCCTCTCCATAACCTAAGGACAACCATGTGTTGTTCAGGTGTGCAGTTTTAGTTGCATTTCGTTCAGAAAGTTAAATTTTGCTCTCATATGACCAGATCACCTTCTTCTACATGTTTGCTGTGTCCCCCACATGGCTTGTCGCAAACTGTAAATTGGATTTCTTATAGCTTTCTTTCAATAATGGTTTTCTTCTCTTCCAGGCCAGATTTGTGTACAAGTGCACGACTAATAGTTGTCCTGTGGACAGTTTGCCCCACCTGAGCTGTGGATCTCTGCAGCTCATCCAGAGTTACAATGGGCCTCTTGGCAGCTTTGTCGATTAATACTCTCCTTGCTCGGCCTGTCAGTTTAGGTGACCTAAATAGTGTAACCTGACAAAATGTGAAAAAGTTCAAGGGGTATAAATACTTTTGCAAGGCACTGTATATGTGCAATATTGCACATTCATTGTGCAATACTATTGCAGTCATTGCATAACACCAAGCAGTCATTGTGCAACAATATTGTGCATTTATTACACAATAGTGTGGACATTACACATTATAGGTAAAAGTGAGTAATCTGAGTGGATGAGATAACAACACTGTGCTTGCATTATATGCATCACTCCGTGTCGCAGGTGTTCTAATAATTGTTAATCAAACTAACTTTTGCTTGCAGCATGAGTGAAAGTAGGTCAGTACAGTCGACAATACTGGAAAAAGGGGAGAGCAGCCGCCTGCTAAAAGCCAAATTTAAACCCAGTCACAGAAGCACTTTCAGCAAGACAATACACCTGTTAGTGTTTGTCCCCTTAGTCATTGCTTCTAAATTGTTCCAAATCATCACTGAATCGATCTGTGTTGTTTTGTTTATGCCTAAGGCGAACTACAAAGATAACTAGCTTCTAACCTATGACTGAAACCCAAATCCTTCTGTAACCCCAAATCAGGGTTCTACTTTGTGCGCGGAACAAGTGATTGTAACCATTGTATAAAAGCAAAATCACACTTGTGCTCATCACAAACTTGTTGATATCCAGCACAACCTCAAGTGTGATATTGCTTACAAATCAATCAGGGCACAATAATATCACAAGTCTTTGCATTATAAGTCATATTATAGTGCCAAGTTTTTGTACTTTAATACCATGCACTCCTTGCACAGTATCAGTCAGTTTGCAAGTCACCGCCAGTCACTGTGCAATAATACCTGCACAGTGCAATATCCAATATTATCACATAGAAAATGTGCTTTACTTTTTTTTAAAAATAAAATTCTTCATCATAACCAAGGGTAACCACCATCATAAGAGCAAATCCCCTAAATTGCTTTATCACGCTTTATTTCCTACCAATTCCTATGCCAAGAAATATTATTCATTAATCACAATCATGCATTTTTATGGTCATGTTAAATATAATAAGATTTATTAATAAGGGTTTGATTGTAGATGTCTTAAATGATTAAATAACACATTAGTGTGATCACTAATAAAAACTTAATCACTGTACCTGTACAGATCACCTGGTGATTTTCTTTAGTATGTTTCCTCATTCCGCACTGAAATTAACTTTTGCGTAGGTTTACCATTTTAGTTTGGAAATGATTTTTAGAGCACAGGGGTTAGATTGTTGTGTTGTTTTTGACCAGTGGTCAATGAAAGGACCAGGTGTACGAATTTCTTTCTCAACTGGCCACTCGTGATCCGATCACGTGAGACACATAACACTGGAACAAAATGGCCACACATGCATTAATTTGCCTCAAACTTTTGAACTTTGTGGTTATTCTGATAGGTGTTGGATCAGATGGTTGATTTTTATCAGTTAAGAGTCTGTCTCGGGAGAATGCAGCCTAATTTTTTTTAACGTCTTACCTCTACTTGTCTTAACTGCTTGGACATTATCTTCTTTGCGTGGATTTCATTTGCAATTTTAGGGATTTGTGTGTACGGTTGAGGTCGTATGACCAATTTTTCAACATCCAGATGCCTTGGCTTTTCTTACACACAGAGCTCTTGTCAGTGTTCACTGTGAAAACAGCTTGGGTTTACAAGTTTCAGCATGGAAGTGATGGTGCCTTATTGTATTAATGAAAATATGTGGTCGTGCGTTTATGTGAAAGAGAAATATATTAATCTGTTCAACAATAAAAATGCAATGTGTTTTACATTCAGGATTATGTGCCAAAGTTCTTCTTTAAATTAAGACACGAGGTAGGCATTTTTAGAAAGATGAAAAAGAAGCTTTTATTTACAGCAGTATTGCACAAGTTTAGCACAGCATAGTTTCAGTGCAAACACAAAATGTCAAAAAAGAAACAAAGAAAATCTTTTGCTACAAATGTACTGGGTCTGCGAGGTGGATCAGTTAATTTGCAGGTAATGATACTGAATCTATTCAAAAATTCAGTGAACTGGAATGCAGATCAGCTTAAAATTTATCTTCTGTGAAACTGTTTGTACAG
Source organism: Dinotopterus cunningtoni (assembly GCA_028565755.1). NCBI lineage: Eukaryota > Metazoa > Chordata > Actinopteri > Siluriformes > Clariidae > Dinotopterus > Dinotopterus cunningtoni. The sequence continues at coordinate 7,183,184 of JAOTRS010000039.1, forward strand.
GAAGAAAAAAGGGTGCACAAATATTGTATATATTTGATATTTCCAATACCAGAAGTTTAATTCTATTCCAATTTTTATATGGTAATGCAAAAATAATGCATAAATATTAAAGAACACAACTCAAACCTTTACATTAACATACAGTTAAGAAAGTAACATATGTTGAGAAAGTTCTTTGGTTTGGCCAGTTAACCTGAAAGCTGAAAACGGCTTGTCATGTTGACAAGAAATTCTGTTGTGATTGAATAAATGATTAAAACATGACGGAATAAGGGAATTGTGGGTGTCTGTAATATTTCTCAATTTTTCTGACTGTCTATTGCCCTCAGTTAACAAATCTAACCAACAGAACATACCAGCAGTTAAAAGCCAAAATGTAGGTATAGAAAATCACCCATCTTTTGCAATGCTTAATGTAATTCTCAGAAAATGGGAAAGCCTAAAAATAGGTAGATGCAGGTTTGAGCCATGGACTGGATCACGTCCGAAGCCCATTTTGTTTAAAACTCCACAGGTATAAATCCCCTGAGTCACTGAGGATATTTTCATAACATCATTACATCTCCTCTCAGTCATTAAGGCTGTTCTTGGTCAAAAGTCAGCAAGAAAAAACCTCACTTAAAAATCCCCTGAATGGCTTTAATCTCTCTCATACACACAATTAAAAGTGGACGCACCACCCACGATGACACGTCCAATACAACCACAGTGGACCAACCACATGTGTATTACTAAAGGGTCACGCCACGAAAACTGCAGTCTTACAAATGACACGATCTCATGATAAAATTGCAAACATAATTGTTAAATATCACAATTAATGCACTGTTAACAATGAGATTTACATAAAAACAAGTTCATCGTCCCCCTGGTCTTTACTACTGCTAAAACCTCCTTAATTTGGGTTAAACATTGTTAAATTCTTACCTAAAAGTAATTAATTTAGTTTTAATCTTACCCTTTTTTGTAATAACCGTCTTTAGTACACAGTTTACTTAATAGTTATCTAGACCCAGTTTTTTGGATGCAAGGTATGTAACCATTCTAATGTATGTATTAAAGGTTGACTGACTGATTGGACAGATTTTTGCCTATTTTTAAACAATCGCCATCAGCCAATGCCTCCGCACATTAAACCGATTCTTTGGGCAGCCACATGTTGTTGCTGTGGTGCCATAAACCGTAAATTTGTAACGCAATATTAATATAGTGCTAATCTCTGGGCAAATGTGCTAAACACTAGCTAAACACTGGGTAAGCTGCTAGGGAATGTTAAATGCACTTGTTACCTTCTATTTTTTAGTTATGTCTATAATATTTATGTAGTTTAAGACCATATTTATGTTGATGAAAAGGGGAACAATTGGTAATTGGTGTATATATTTCAGTTTTAATGTGTTTTCTTCAGTAAACGTGAAACTTTCCGGCTTCCTGGGTGGTTGGAGTGAGCCGTTAGCTATCGCTCAGACAAGAATCAGCCTCACTCACCAGCAAGGACAGAATAGTATCGGATTATAATGTGCATGAAATTTTAGTTTTCATTTCCATTCGTAACAACATTTTCTATGTCAGTCAGTCAAGCACAATTTATTCATTTAAAAATCAGAGAAATGTCAGACTATGGGTGGGAGTGTTCTTCAAAATTCTTCTTTTTATCCAGGTTGGCTGCAGTTTTCATGAAGTAGCCCTAACCCTTTCACTTATTACCTTATACCATGTGCCAAATTTAAAACAATTAGTAAAAAATAAGAAGCACATTAGAATCCCTTTACAATGGAAGGCTGTCTCTCCTGTTTTTACGAATTTCTGTCACCCACTTTCATTCATTTTCAAAAAATGAAAAAAAGGCTGCCTTGTGAGGCTGTGTTGTACTTTGTCAGTATTAAATCACTTGGCCTGAACACATGCAAGGGCACTAAGCCAAGGTTAATGTTTCTCTGACAATAACATTGTGGGATGGCTGTCCCTCAGGTTTTTGAAAAGCCAAAAGGTGAAATTAACAACTTGCTGAATGTCTGACAGGGTGCATTTCTTTAACGCTCATAATCTGTCGATAATCTGTTGTAGATTTCCTCGTTTCCATCAAGATCCTCAGGTAAATACATCATTATTAAATCATTTTGTGGATCGTCATGTACAGACTATACTATTCAAACAGAAGTGCAAATTTTAAGTTATTAACGAAGGGCAGGCAGAACTGCAACATTACCTCTAACTAATCCACTTCAATTATAAACAAAACAAAACACAACTTAAATACAACAGTGGCAAATAAATACAGAACAAAGGCAGGTTTTTAAAAGATATACATAGGTAAAATTAAAAATGACAAACAATAAGAAAACAAATGCTGAAAGGGAAAGATTAGAGCACTGAGGCAATGAAGGCATGTTTCTAACACGTCTTCACTTGGTGAAAAACGGAAAAACTCCAGAGACAGAGAGAGGCCTCGCCACCTTCTCGACCCAGTGTTTTATTGGCTCAGCTTTCCATGTTTATGCAGGAAACACACCTGTCTATGACTCCAGGTTACATCCCAGAATTCCAGCACATTCCAGGTCAAAATTCTCCTCTGGATAGGGAATGTCGAAGTCAGCATACACACACGCATTGTGAGACAGAGGCACAGACAGACAGAGAGAGAGAGAGAGAGAGAGAGAGAGAGAGCAGAGTTTCTGGAGAGTCATATTTACATATCTACAATTGGGTGCTACTACTTGTCTGCTGGGTTCTCTGTGTCCATCATCTTTGTCTCAGGAGAAACTGTAAAAGCCGTCCAATCAGGAGGCCCACCCACAGCATGATGGCGGGCTCGTTCTGGGCCTGCTGATGGGCTGCGACACCATTTCTTTCTGCCTGTTGAGAGGAAAGAGGAAAACGTTGGTGTGTGCATGTGATTTTTATTTTTTTTTTAGATTCTGTAAAGCTGACAATGACCGTTGTTAAAAGCGCTAAATAAATAAAACTGAATTGACTTAAATGTAAATAGTGTTAGTGTTATTTATTAAATTACAAAAATTCTTTTGTCATGCATGAAAATGTGCATAGTAAACAGTTCTGAGATTTTTCTTAGGGTTTTTCTACTTTTTTATATTAAAACCTTCTGTGATCAATCACAGGTCAGTGTAGAGATGGGGAATATGTCAAAAATATGATCATGGTTTTTCTTATATCAGTCGATATTGATAATTATTGATGATTTTTTTTATCGAACCGAAAAGAAGTCTGCATTTGAAGGAGGCTTCAAAATGTGACAGCTTATTCTTAGTTGCGAAGCTATGACCTAATCAGCCTTCAAATGATTCCTTTGAAGGATGTTCCCCTCAAATGGAGACACAGGAGCTCTCCTAATGCACTGCTTTTAAACAGCCATCCTTTTGAATACTTTTTTATTGTTATTCAGGAAGTGTCTATAGCAGTATATGCCGTTATCATTATCTCGCCCAGGTCTAGGCCAATGTTGTGGCAGTGATGATGATGAATAATACAAACTGATATATTATGAAATATAAACTGAACAGCTTTTTCCAACAATCAAACCATGACAAATCAAAATACTAAAGATCACCCTCTCAGAGTCTCACACGCACACACACCTGTTAAACCCTTAGTAACAGATGCCGCACACACATTATTTAACATCTCAGACTTATACTGCAGTAAATCTGTCAGAATTAGTAAATCCTGACTGCTCTCTCGACCTATCTGCTCCAGTCCAATGCCTGACTTTTAGCTTTCACCATCTAAAACAGACAAAAAAAAAAATCACTTAATCTTGCTGAAACTGGTCCAACAATAGATTTCCCAAAGACCTCATTGTGATAACAGTTAATGATACCACACAGAGACCTTAAGGAGCGCTCTGGATTTTCTGGAGAGTCTATAGACTGCTATTCCTAAGAACACTTTACACACAAATCTGCATCATTGAGCAACTAATAATTGAAATTAATTAAATAATCCAATTATATAGTGTCAGCCAGAAGAGGCTTCACTTCTGAGTCTGGTGCCTCTCAAGGTTTGTTGTCTCAGGGAGTTTAGGGGTATTACGGATAAATCAAAGTTTTCATTTCAATTTTATATCCATATTTCTGTAAAGCTACTTTGCGATGATGGCCACAGATAAACATGCTATATAAATAAAATTAGATTGAATTAAATTTAGCACTGGCTTTTAGTTTCATGTTATTCTCCCACCAGGGGCTCTTGGCATCACAAACAGCTAGCAGAGCTAATAAAACGGAGTCTCCGCAGCTTGGTTTTGTGAGATCTGGCAGCAGTCAGGCTTAATCAGGTGGCCTCTTCAAGCCCTTGCCTTTGGCATACTTTCACACCAAGCACACACAGTGACCCCGATAAGAACAGGGCATTTCCCCCTGGGGACTCTTGGCAGGAACCAGTGAGGAAACACACTCCAGAATGAAAAAAGGAAAAGAAAAAAAGCTTTCCTGTACTGCATAAAAGAAGGATGGAAAAACACCAGGCTCGAGGGGGCTGCCGCAAATTCACCTCCATGGATAATAATCTTGTGCCTCAGTCTAATGAGGTCAGATATAAGAGCTAACAATCAAGGATGAATTATAAAAAGAATTAAATCTGAATTAAGGCAGGTGCAAAGACTTGGAGAGGAAAAAAAAACAGGAAAGTGAGAGGATACTGTGTTGAAGCATGTGGTCTAAATTAGCCTTGGTTACACCACTTGGCGAAAAAAAAAAAACGTTTTTAATAAACAAATACAGCGGGTGACAAATAAGAAGGGGTAGGGGGGTTGATTCAGAAAAAAAGTCCAGCCAAAAGCCACAACGTGCCCAAGAAGTGATTGTGTGCTCAGCCAGAGGAAACAGGTGAGGAGGAAATGGAGTAAAATGGAGGGACTTTTAACCCTGTGGTGTGGCACAGAGACAGAGGCAGATAGTGAGAGAGAACGAGTGAATTTCACTAATAACACGTCCCAATGATTGTTCATGCCAAAGGAATGATTTACGTTTTAACACGTCACTCACACGTCAATTGGGGCATGCTGGATTACTGAGATGCAGTGCCAAGTCACACATCATTTTTAGTCAATGGCTTGTATCTTTAGGCACATTGCAGCCTGTCACAATAAAACATTTGTTCCCAATTCTTTAGTTTAATCTACATAAACAGAAATGAGGGAGTGGCTTAAGACTTTTGCATAGTACTGTACATGACTTATATTAGTATTTTATATGTGCTCTTCTTTCTTGTAACAAAACAAAAACACCAATATACAATTAACAATATGCAGTCAAGCAAAACTGTATGAGCTTTCCTTTACCATCATAACCGCATACACACAAGTAAGTCACACTTCGATTCAATCTAAACGATGTTCTATCATGCTCCTGTGCAGAAACAGCATGCAGTCCCAATTTATAGGCAAATGACAGGAGGAGCATCCCTTGAATCAAACTTACACAGCACTCAACAGGCAAAGAATCACAGCTACAGTGAAAGCCCTATTTTTTTAAGCATTAATATATGTACACATAATAATATTGTATCGTATAGCATATGATCGTATTACAAGGTGCAGAGAGAAAGGGAGTGATAAGGAATAGAGTGGGTAAGCATTTAGAGCTTCTCGCATATTGCTTAAAGAAAAATGGAAGCTGGTGCGCGAGACCACATGGAAGAAAAGCAGAGAAGCCACAAGTGCAACAAGCCAGAGAACTGAACAAAAACACTTCTTAGCCTGGCTCAATGCTGCAGTATGGATGAGATGGCAGACTTTTTCTAATATGTTCAGAGACTTACTAAAGTTATTTTATCAGAAACAGTTAACTTTGTTAGAAGGAAGGTTAGGAAATATAAATGATCCTTTTCCCTGTAAAATGTCAGCTTATTATTCTTTTTTTATGTTTATTGTATTTGACAACTCCTATGGATTATTAAAAAATGTTTGCCATTATAGTTATAAATAGTGAAGAAAATCTAAAATACTTCCTTCTAAAATACTAAAAACCTGTAAAATCTGTAAAAATTTGTTGACTTTACTCAACTGCCTCGTCTACAGGTGTTGGATGATTAATGCTTTATTAACCAGTACACAGCAATAATTTATGACCAAATCTAACCAAATCAAATCTGCAAACTCTGAGTAAATTCAAGACACTAACAGCAGAGACAACGCATCAACACCACCACACAGTATTATGCAATATCACAGTAGCTGTTGTACTGAATACTGGCACGGAGGTGGTGGACAGCCCTGAGAAACTTATGAGACTCGCTTTCTACTTTTTTGGCTTGAGACTATTAGCTAACTTCTGGAGTTGTGGAGTTGAATCCCAAGTTGTGTTACATGAAATGCTAGTGCATTATGCAAGGTGTACAATTTCTTGTTCCACACACCAAGTAGTGCCCTTGATTAGTGGTTACAGAGAGATTTGAAATTCAGCCTTGTGTTACAGTAGAAGCTAGTTAGCTTTGTAGCTTGCATTACCCGTGAACAAAACAACCCGGACAGTTCAGAGACAACTCACAACAACTTAGAAGCAGATCACTGAGGAGACAAACACTACCAGGTTTATTTTCTTTTCTTTCTGGGCTTTCCAGTACTGCAGACCGTACCTACATACTTTCACCCATGCTGGCCACTGGAAGTTAGTGTAATTAACAATTGTTAGAACACCTGTGATGCAGAGTGATGCACAGGATTAAACGGCCCAGAGGTGTTATGCTTTACATCAGCACTCGTGGAATGGCTCTCCTTTTCTCTGTCTGAACTATTTCATGTTCAACTATTTACTGTTTCATAAATTTCCTTCATCTGAAACACAGTAATGACAGCATGCAATTGGGCCAGGGGTAGCTCAGTGGTTAAGGCATTGGACTACGGTTCGGAAGATCCCAGGTTCAAACCCCACAACCA
>JAOTRS010000039.1:7190178-7212637 GCA_028565755.1 Dinotopterus cunningtoni
GTAATGAGATAAAAAAAAAAAAAAATGTAAGTCGCTCTGGATAAGAGCGTCTGCCAAATGCCTAAATGTAAATGTAAATGCAATTACATACATAAACCCTCAATATTTTAAAATTCTTTTTCTTGGTCTTGTCTAATACTTTTCTTTAACCTTGATAAATGCACATCTCTCATTTGTAAATCATCTTGCAAGAGACAGAGTGCTAGTTATGCACTGCCAAACAACATGTTCGACCATAAATGCCTTCACCCAACATCCCCTGAGTGGTGGCTGTCTGAATAAAGAAACTTCCAGGGGCACAAAGGAAGACACTGTTTTGCTCCTCAGGGGCAAGGAGATGTGCAACAAAAGAGCACTGATGCACATCACTGACAAAAGTCAACAGTGTGCACTGGTGGGATGCAAACAACAGAGTAGCCTGGAACAGTGCCACCAACTCTGAGGCCAGTCATCTGCTCTGCATTAGCGTGTGGCTTGCTTACTATACTAAAGACACCACAGCCACCCCGCAACTAAGCTTTATGAAATGTCCAGTAGGAATCCTGAGATAAAGCAATGATTATTCCAGTGTCATGTCAACATACAGTAAGATTTTATAGGCTCTCAGGAAAAGTGCTTCCTATGTTCTCTTTTCATTTCATAATTGGTAAATTGTAAAGTAATATCAGAGTGACACTTGGTGTAGCAGGTGAGTCATAATGAAAGTCAGCATGGTCTCTTGGCTGTGTATGTGAAACATTTATTTGTGTGTAGAGACCATTAAAATGAGGTGAAAAAAAGTGTTAGCAGTTATAGACAACTTTCTAATTATCCAGTAAATTCACGTAAGACTTATCAGAGAATTTAGATCAGTAATGTATCTTGAATTATATGCTAAAAATCGACTTTTAGCACTTACGTATTTATTATGGTCACGGTACACGTCTCTTCTACTCATTTCTTTGCTTATCATGAGAACACATGGATGAGGGCACTAAAGAAAGCACCGAAATTAGGTCAGGTGACATTTATCCATCAAGCAAAACTAAGAAAAGCAGTGACATCACAGACATGCGAGAAGAAAAATAAACTAAGCAGGAGGTTAAAAAAAGCGCAAACCCATCCATTTAAAACGTCTTTGGACAGCTCAATTCTGACTAAGAGCAGATCTTAGCTTAGCCTTGAGTGAGTCTGCATGGCGCTGAGGAGAATGACCAAGTGGGTAATTAGAGCCTGGAGTCTAACCACAGGGTAAACATTATGAAGTTGACTCGTCCTGGTCACATGTGAACCCTGCCATGCAACACTCTCAGCCTCCTCAACATCTTACAACTAATACATCTACCAACTCCTCTGTAGTGTACATCTGCAGTGGTAATGTGCTAACCTTCCCCTGAGACAGCAATAAAATAAAATAAATATTCCTTGTATTCTTTGGCGACTTTTTCTAAAACACAGCTAATACATTTCATATCTAGGAACGCAACACTATTTTAAAAATTACAGATTGATGCAAAAACTACTAATCTCCAGCAGATATTAGTCTATTATGTAGAAATAAGCATAAAAAACATCCTTACTTAAAATATATAATATGGGGGACAGAGCAAATCCAAAGCTATGATCTTTACTAGAACTCTGAGAATCACATCGCCAGTACATGCACGATAGAAAATATGTGGAAATCTGAATGTTGTATCTAAAATCCAGCTTGCTTTTAGATTACTATTTTCTAAAAGGGAAATTGTCTGCTCTATAAACAGAACTTTTATGATAGTGATGGTGGAAAGCAAAAGAAAACAGTATTTTTTGGAGAAGATCGTACATGGGACACATGACACTGCACCTGTTCTGCTTTTTGGCATATGACATGGTTCTGTTACCGACATCTTAGCCACTTCTACATGGAGGTAAAGGAAAACATAACCAAAACAAAACACCTCTCATAAAGGTGACAGACCGTCTCTGAGTCAGAAGATTAGTCACTGTTTCATAATTTTGTAATCAACCTGGTGCTTCCTGCTCATCGGGATTTCTGTGTAATACCTAAAAGAATGTATTAGAATGCTAATACAGTTAACAATACAGCAAAGATAATATATGTCCATATATCTAAATAGCATTAACTTGTTAGTAGTTAAACTAGCATAATATAATGAAGTCTCTGTTTAAATCCATCACTTCACAGCTTCTCTTCCGTTCCGAGTATAAGTGTGTAATAGACATTGACAGCAATGCTACTGTTGTGATCTGGTCCGAAACACAAACACAAAATGAGTTCTAAGCCATTTTCAATGACACTCTAAAAAATTATCTAAACCCTGTAATTGTAATTAAGACATTTTACAGAGCTAAACCAGGGAGACAATGATGAATAGGAGTGAGATCAACTCATGTAAGATAAGTTTCAATTTGCATAAAGAGCTCAGGATCTGAGCTACATGTAAGCATGTGACATGTATGAAGCATGTGACACGAGTTTGAAGGCATGCAAAGAGTGCAATAATTTTCTAGCATCAGACATGAAGTTATGTGCTGGTGATAATAAACGTACATGAAGATACTGTAGAGCCTCAGGTTTTCTGGGGGGACAAACAGATTAAATATCTGGATTAAATATTGATACAACCCAGAAAAATCTCAATTCACCTTATATGCATATACTGGTAACTCTTAATGAACTTCTCCTCTGAGGCAGAGGTAGGTTTTGGTCTTGGGGTGGTCTTCATGAGAGCCAGTTTCATCATGGTGCTTGATGGGTTTTGCAAATGCACCTGACAATACTGTTCTTGCAAGAATTATTCCTTAATAGCTGACCTTCATGTCTTTAAATAACAACTGACTGTTGTTGTTCTTGTTGTTAATTACCTAATGCCATATGTGTTATTTCATAGTTAAAAAAAATCCAATATTGTTCTGAATTTGTGCTCAGACTTTTCACTGGTAGTGTGTGTGTGCATGTGTGTATGTGTGCGTGCATGTGTGTGTGTATATATATATCACAATGAACACATACACACACACATATATATATATACACACATACAAACACACAAAATGCATAATGAGCGGCTTATCTGGTGCTAAATATAATTTAAAAAAAAAGGCATACTAGAATACTATAAACAGGTGTCATACTAAAAATACTTGAACAAAAAACATCCAAAAAGAGAAAAGGGGTTCCTTTTCAGCAATGATTTTAAACAGAGCCTATTTACAGCAAATAGTAACCTCCCAAAGAACCCTTGACACATTTCTATTTCTAAGAGTGTACTGAATGACTCATGAGACGCAGTTCCTTAGGAAAAGACCATGATTTCTGACTGTAAATGATGAAGTGATGTAACTTCTGTACACAGACAATAAACACTGCACAAAGTAACAAATGATAAATGCTGTCACAACTTTTGTTCCCTATAAAAAGAACAGACATGAAAAACATACTATAAGTTTCTCACCTCTTGAAAATAAAGCTGGTTAAATTCATCGCCGATGCGCCGCAACTCTAACGCAACGTACACCTCCGCTTGCATGTCCCCCGCAGATGATGCTCCGTGGGGTGGATAGTGGTTATGGAGAGAAGGCCATAATTCTAGGAAAAGAAAAACAAAGAAACAATGAAGATAAATTATGTGCAAGTTATGTGACTTACCAAAAAAAGGTCCTTTAGTTCTATTGTGAGATATCAAATGTCCTTAAATGTTAATGTTGTCTTCATCTTATTTTCTGTCTTTCCTTAGCAAATCCCATTTCATCTCCTCAAAAACTTGCAAGCTCTATGAAGCTTTTTAGCTGCCATGCATTGAAGATTTTGCAAAGCGTATATGATCAGTGCGCGGGAACTGTTTAGGACAAACAATTTGAACAAGTCAGATAACTCAGCGCTGAAACTCTAAGCCCTGCAGTAAATCTGAGTTGTGGTCAGAAAACACTGGAGAGAATACTGAGACTAAGTGCTAATAATACAACCACAATCTGGCTGAAGGTGCACTGATTCTCCAGCTATGACTCAAGCGAGAACTAGTTTTACTGTTATTTCTCATGCCCAATCATATTAGGACCATATGCTACTCATTTCCACACATCAGCCTGGTTGAGACTTTCACTATAAAATAGCCAAAAACTCACTCATGATATTACTCAATTACGTTCTCTACTTTTACAAGCTGGGCCACAGGCCAACGACAGCAAAACTTACGGGTAATAATATAGTGCGTTTGTTTACATGTCAGCTGTCACTGTGGTCGGATGGATTTGCGAAGTGCTCTGTTATGACTGACACACTAATATGATACACTCTATTTTACTGTGTCAAACATATCACAATATACGTCTCTATAATATACATCTCATAAACACACCAAAGTTTGTCTGCTGATTTCGAAGACATAATAAGACACAATAAATGCAAACAAAACAAGTAAATACTGAAGAGGTAACCCTGCTTCATATGAGACAGGTGAGAGCCCTGATAAGTTAGTGTTGTGTTCCTTCTCCAATAGGAGTGGCCTCTTGGAGACAGGACACTAGCAAGGCAACCCACGAACATGATTTATCACAGGCTCTCATCTCCTGCCTCTCTATAGAAGAGAATAGGAATGGTTAGCTCTCATGTCTGGGCTTCACAAAAGACCATTTTGACTGCCTGAGTAAAAAGCTTCTGCTCTGGCTGGTCACCTAAAGCCTCTGCAACAGTACACAGAAATAAAGAGACAACAAGCAAATCAAGTTACTCCATCACTTCCATTGTGAGGAAAGGTGCATGCTAACTCCCTACACACTCTAAACATGGGGGTTGCCCTCAGTGCAAAGACAAAAAAAATGTTTCCTGTGGGTATGTGAAAAGGTACACGGACCTCCTAACTCAAACGGATGTTCATGCACATGCAGTACAGTCACATGTGTAAACAAATACTCATGGTTTAAGAAATAAATGGGAATAATGTTGACTTTAGGGGTGAAGAAACTTTTGTTGGGCATCACCTATCAAGTTGTGATTGTTTAACAGCGTTGAGTGCAAGAGGAGGATAAACAGGCCATTATTGAAGGTGTTTACTAATGTTAATATAACTTGCAATATACAATTACACGACTCTATTTTGTATATACACACACAAAAAAATAAACTTCGTTAAAAATGCTCATGCACATTTTACTACTGCACAGCTGGGTCAGATTTCTAAACGCATTTCAGGGACATAGTCATGCATGGAAACGCATGGAAAGACCTCATGCCGTCTCATGCAGCGAGATGTCGTTATAAATGAGATATGGTTGTGAGAAGACGGCCTCATTAACGTGCATTAAAGCGGGGAAAGACATTTCAGCATGCACTTTGACAGAACACACTGCTGGGAATAAAAAAAGGTGGGGGTAGAAGGAGTCGGGGTCCTTACCATGATTGTGCGCGTCGCCTCGCGCTTCGGAAATGCGCTGCAGGGCGTGCGTTATCACTTGACTAGACGGGCTCGGGGTCTGAGTGGCCGTGCTATGGGTGATTAGCGGAGAGCTCGGCTCACTGTCGAACGAAAAATATCCACTCGACGACCTGGAGAGGGTTCGGAACACTGGCGACCTTGACTGGTAAGCCACAAGGCTACTGGGCACCGCGATCCCTCCCCTAAAAACCAGTTCCAAGTCTCTGGGCTGAGGGCTCTCGCACGGCTCGGCCCAGGAAGCGCTCTCTCCGCATTCCCCCTGCTCCTTTAAGAAGGCTGGGCCATCGGCCCGGTATTGCCGTCTGCGGGATAAAATAAAACAGCAGTAATTACCGTTTCTGACATGCGGGTAAAAAAAGTTTTGCAAGCTATCTCAATTATCGCAACGTCTTAAATACAGCGGAGTTCTGGCACCGGGACTTAAATATGCGACGCGACACTCAGTTTTTCCGTTTTATTTCCCCGCGGTGTTTACTACCGACGCCAGGTCTGTGATGGCCGGGTCACGCGAGGCAGAAGCTCCGGTCAAACTGCGTCACAAGTCGACTTCATTCCGAGCCAAGTCTAACTTCCTATTTTCTTTCTTCGACGCGAATCGCCCGCAACGCGCCGTGTTCAAGTGAAACGCGTTGTTAAAGAGCGCTTGATGATTAAAAAGTCACACCGGAGAACGTGTACGCGTTTAGAAATCTTGTCTCGTGCGCAGGGGAAACTGGCGTATAGCAGACAGTCGCGCGACTCGAGCTATGTTAAACTGCGCGCGTGTGTTTGTTTTTTTATTTTGTTGTGTGCCAGCATTCTAAACAATCTAAGGACACTCAGTAACTCACTGGTAATGTAGTGCACAGGTTGTCTCCACACTACGGACTGTCCCAGACACGGGGAGAGCTGCGCGTGCCGACGGATTCCTGCGGCATTAAAGCGAAAACTGCGAGCACGAGCGGCACGAAGCGCGAGACGGAAACGCGTGTCGTCGGCATCACAAGCGATTGGATCACCGCGCAGCTGACTGGCAGTCAAGAAGCCAAACAAAAAAATCTTCCACAAATAAAGTTTTCGGGAAATATGAGCTCCTCCTAGTGGCTCAAACCTTGCGCAGTCGGTCCTGTGAATAAGCGGAAAAAATATTCAGTATCCAAACAAAGCAAAGAAAAAAAAACGCGAAGTAATCTGGATATACATAAATGAGAAAAATGGTAGCCTGTGTTTTTTAAAGAATAGCTTTTTTAGCCGTTTAAAAAAAATGAGGTTTGCAGTTAAGTGCAGTTTATTAAAAACCGAAGCATTTGCCATCCCGGTTGCTCTGATCAAGCGCTCGTGCGTGGGAGAGCAAAGCAGAGCAAAACAACAACAAACAGGTGCTCTCCAGGGCTTTTCACAACACGGCTAAATAATTCAGCATGCTCAAGCGGCAAACCAACAAGGTTTTTTTTTATCACTCCATTTTCGACTTTTATCTCTAGGAAAGATGTGTTGCAGAGGAGCGGTATGGTGCAAAAAAAAGCGCAGCTTTTGTCGGCATGTGTATTCATCAAAGACCAGAGTAATCACTTTTCACTTTTGATCAGAAGCAGTACTAACATTATTTAAATGCATTACAAAGTCCAGAATAATCCAAATAAATTCGTTACTGTGCTCAAAACAAATGAACACAATGTTCTTCCTTTATTTTTTAAATGATCAGCTTCTTGGACCTGTTAGAATAAAAGATTATCCGATAGAAAGAAAATATCATTATTCCGAGAAGTTTAAAAATCAGCATTCTTGTGTGTCATGCTCACCTGGACATGTTCCTGGGGCATACGGCTTAGGGGATCAGGGAGAGATGAAAAGCCGACGACGACGAGTAGAGACCATGCAACAGAAATCCACTTAGAAAAGAAGACAGAGGCGAAAAGAAAAGAAGTTGCATTTAGATCTTCTCTGACTGCAGGCAGCTCAGTAAAACTAAATGTTCCGAGTTGTCCTGTGAGTGGGAGGGAAAAGGGGCTTTTCCAGTTCGCGCTGTTCGATAAGTAGCGTCGCGAGGTTTGTTTTCGACTCTTTTGTTTGCGGGCGCTCGGAGAGAAGCGCTCTCTCTCTTTCTCTTCTTCTCAATACACTTCCTCAGAGCGACTCCGAGTGCGCGCACGCGGGTGTGTGGCAGCTCCGCGTTACGGTCACGCAGTAAAGCGCCCTTTAGCCCCGCCCACTGCAAGAGGAGGGGAATGTAACTTGCTGCACGTAGGTAGTCGTGTTCTGCTGATGCTCTGGATCACTTATAAATATATGCATATATGTACATGATCAATCAATATAATAAGGTGTCTAAAAGTTTGCACACCCCTTGCTGAATTGATTACTTAGCTCACCCTTACAACAACATGCAACCTTTTTCCTAAGAACTGCTGCTCTTTTGTTGTAACGGTAAACAATTTTTCCTGCTTAAGATCATTCTCTTGTTGCATGGTAAACCCATATTTTAAGTTTCTTTTGCCGGAGTAAGGGGCAATGGAGGTCCATTTTTAGTTGTGTTTTAGTTGTGTACTTTCTTATTCTTTATTTTTTATTAATTGATAATCTTTTTTCTTTGTAGCCGAACATTCAGAAAGACTAACATATCTTGGGATAAGGTGTAAGGTGTTCTGCCCCACGCAGGAAAAAAACAAAAAAAAAACAGGAAATCGAAAGAAGTGGCTCATCTGTGGAAAGGAGTTCTACATTTAGTTTACAGATTCTGATACTGGCCACAGTGTTCTAAAGCCTCATACACATTAACCCAAGTCAGTCTGTAATGAACCTGGCTAGAAGATGTGTAGAGAACGGCTGTTCATGTGTTTGCTATTGACACAAAAGTCAAATAACAATAGCAAATGAAACTGCTCCGAATTGTGAGGCCGTTCCTTCCAATTAGGAATTCCTCTGAATTCCTCCATGAGCACTATGGGGTTATTAGTTACCCTCTTAAGCACCCGCTTCAGGAAGGCTGAACACTGTACCGCTATTTGGTGCATGTCCACAAACAACAACAGTTTCCCTTCCTGAGATTTAAATTCTCATTAAATTCTCATATTTTTCATTTACTGAAAAAAAGGGCAAGGCCATCACTCTGCAAGGAACTAGTGAGTATCCCTATGCTAGGGTAAAAGAGAGGCTACAATGATCAAGAATGTTTAGTACCAGAGCCTTTAATGTGTGTGGTATAAAACTGACTATATCTAGTCTACATCTAATGAAAATTTATGTTTCCAAAGTATAGCTAAGATTATTCATCATATGCTGGCCACCTGACATGCATTGCACCTGTCCCCCATCCTTTCTCTTGCAGGAGGGGAGTCTGACCAGGTTACATGGGCTGCCCTGTCAACAGATGCCTAATTGCAAACACAAACTCTAGGCCTGGCTAAAGGCGTGTGTCCTTGTAACAGGCAGGGGTGTTTTGGTACCTTTTACTAGCTATAGTTACATTTCATGCTTTGTCTCTTTAGGTTAATAATAGAAACTGCGGGGTTCCTCCCATAAGTGGTAAATAAATAAATTGACAATGTTATTATTGATCTGCAAAATCTTTTGTTAAATAATCAATTTACTATTAGACTTAGCTGTTATGATAGGAAGGATACTTTACAATTAAAATACAACAGTGATGTGTCAGGTACTATACTGTAGCTGACACTATTGTCAGAGTTGTTATAAAGAATTCTTATTAATAATTACAATGTAATAAGAATAATGTATTTTATGTAATGAAATTGATATCCAACAATCAGTATTTAGTATGGAGTCCTTTATTCTTCAAAACCTTCTAGATCTTTCTGAGACTTTCAGTGAAGTGCATATAATCTATGGCTGCTTGCTTGCTTTTTAAAGATCTTGTACAGAAGAATGCTTCTGCCTTCTTTACCAATGAATGCTTCTGGATGCTTCCGCCTTCTTCACCAACAGTTTTCTATTGACTTTAGGTATGGAGATGACCCAGGCCATGTCTCATGGTGCTGAATACCATTATCACATAGGTAGCATTTTTTTCACTAATTAGCAAAACTTTTTAGCCAAATATGCTAGATCTAATTTGTGAGAACTTGTTTTGTGCACAGGAAGAACTAATAGCTGACAAATGTCATATTAATACTTTTGGTCACCCACTGTATTTGTGTACATAAATCATTTTGTTGGATACATAAAACTTTATTATATAATGCACAAATCTGTTTCACTCAGATTGTATTCTTTAAAACTTTTTCGGCAAACTATTTACTGCACAATGCACTATATACAATTATACACTACTGAGCAATACTATAGACAATGTTTAACTGTACTGTAACGTGTACTTAAATTAATCTAATAAACTAAGCAATACAAAGAATATAAATAATTACCAAGTACGAGGGTCTATCTGGGCAGCAGGTGGTATAGTGGTTAGCACTGTAGCCTCGCACCTCCAGCGTTGAAGGATCAATTTTTTGATGGATTGGCATCTCATTCAGGCGTACCCTGCATAGAGCCCTGAGTCCCCTGAGTCTTTACATATAGACATGATTTTGTGAAAAATACCAAGCAAATAAAATGCAATTGTTGTTTATTTATAATACAGTACTGTGTTGTAAGAAAATTGGAAGTTCATGGAGTGCATAAAGTTGCTTGTTAAATAACATTTAATTAAGGGAAAGATTATGAACCTTCATCACATTTTATAGGTCTTATAATTTTGTTACATTTTACAATATTGAAAATTTTGAAGGAGGACAGTATAAACAATCATGACAGCATATAACTTTCCCTATGGTGTGGAGTAACTGGAGTAAAGAGAACTATCTACAACATATCAGCTATCATTATCAGCAAATAATGCATTCAGCAAAAGCATAAATATCAGCAAAAGCATTCTAATTTAGCAGGCCTCTGTATTCTGCCTTACATTAACATTTTCCTGCCTTTAGTACCACAACTATTTAAAACATAAAGAGAAGGCAGTAGCTGAAAAAGCAGTGAACACAATAAATTAATATGACAATAAAAGACTTAAGTAAAAGTATAAATTTAGGTTAAGCAAACAAATTCACATTAGAAAAATACCTTGTCAAGAACTAACATATTGCAAAACTATGCACAATTAATCATAAAATTAACCTGAATGAATGATTCAGGAGCTGAAGCTGATAGGGCGGTCTAGTGGTCAGCACAGTGTGAACCCTCAACTTGGAGGCCTCACAACACCAGGGTATACAATGGCGGGTACACCCTGGACAGGGTGCCAAACTATCACACACTTATTCACACACTACAGGCAATTTAAAGAACATCAATTAGATTAGGCTAATTAAAGTTTCCAAATTGCCGGTAGTGTGTGAGTGAGTGTGTGCTTGTGTGCCCTCGCAATGGATTGACACCCCAAGTCATCTGGCATGGGCTCCAGGCTTCCTGTGACCCTGTAAAGTATAGAGAAAAGTTGAGAGAGAGAGAGAGAGTGAATGAATTGAAATGTGAAAACTGGCATTTTTAATATATGCAGGATATGGCCAAACGTAAACATCTGTCTGTGACAACCATGTTTGTATGTTGAGCATCCTATTTCAAAACCATGTCCACTAAAAGATACTGTAGCTTGTCCCCTTTTTGCCGCTATGACAGCCACCACCCTTCTGGGAAGACATTCCACCAGATGTTGGAACATGGCTATGGGGATTTGCTCAGTCAGCCACGGAAGCATTAATGAAGTTGGGGACTGAGGTGAGAACACCTGGTGTAGTGGGTTTCTCAATTTTAATTTATCCAACACAGAGGGGTTTAGTTAGGGTAGATATCAGGGCTCGGTGCAATCCACTCTACACCAACCTTCTTCATCAATCTTGGTAAATCAAGATTGGTTTCCCAAGCTCCTCCTCCTACGACTCCCATCATGCTGGAACATGTTGGGCCTCTTAAACTGCATTGCTACATCATACAAATAAATCCAGACTGCTTCCAACTTTATAACAACAATTTAAGCCCATATAAGAGTGTGATGCTCAGGTGTCCACAAACTTTTGGCCATATAGTGTATTATTCACAATTAACCACAATAACTGTCTCATGAAAGTACTGGTGATCAAACCACTGCTAACTAGGTCACAGGTAATTTTTGCATTTATTTATTTGTTTACCATACTTATCATACACTATATGGGCAAAAGTATGCGGACACCTGACATCTGCCTTCCCCAAATTAATGCCACAAATTTGGAAGCATACAATTATCTAGGAAGTCTTTGTATGCTTCCTTGTATGCTTTGTATTTTTTATTATACTGGTACTCAGCAACTGGATCTAAAGCAGCATGATGCCCCTGTGCACAAAGTTGATTTGGAAGACAGAGACAGAGAGAAGTGCTTGACAGAGAGCCCTGACCTGAATGTACTTGGAATCCCGATTGTGCACAAGGCCTACAACATCAGCGCCTAACTTCACTAAAAACTCTGGTGAATGACTGGGCATAAATCCCCACAGCCACATTCCAAAATCCAGGAAAGGGATGCCCAAACTCTACATTAATGCCCATGGCTTGGAATGGGTTTTTCAAAAACATACGGGTATGATAGTCTGGTGTCCACATACTTTTGTCCACATAGTGTATAGTAAAGTTTAACAAAAACAATACATATGTAACTGTAAATGACAACAGTTCTAAAGGCTTAACCATGTACACGGTGCCTGTAAATCCAATTTCTCTCTTTTGCTCTAATCTCTTCGCAATTATCTCCTTCAAGTACTGAAAGGCTTAATTATTAGTTCACTATAAAAAAAATATTGGACAGTCATAACAAGGGAAGCTGCCAGTATAAAATAGTGCAGTGTTACTATAGAATTTACATTGGTAGACATTATATTACAGTAATAATAATAATAATAATAATACATTTTATTTGTAACGCACTTTTCATTCATTAAATCTCAAAGTGCTAACATCAGAAAAAAAAAATTAAAATAAAGCCACATAAAAAATTTCTTGAATAAAAAAGTGTTCAAGTTAGCTTTAAATGAGTCAAGGCTCTGTGTGGCTCTCAGATGGACAGGAAGGCGATTCCAGAGCTGTGGTGCAACTGAGCAGAAGGCTCGGTCCCCCATGGTACGGAGTCTGGTAAAAGATAACAGTACATTGCTCTACATCCTATACTGTGCTGCTGAGCAGCAGTTCTTGGAAAGGAATGTCCTTAAACATTAAGGAACTTTTAAATGTTGAGTTATCTAACTGATTGAACTTGAAGATGTTTTGGGTGTTTTAAAGATGTTTCAGGTTTATTGTCACAGTAAAGAAACATGTTTCCCCCATACAATGAAATTCTTCCTTTGCATATTCATAGTTCACAGTTCAGGGTTTGTTTGCAAGTACAGTAGTTGGTTTTCACTGTAGCCAAGCAGAAACGATCTTCGACAGTCAGTTAAAGACCAAGATTATGTGGTGGCCTTGTTTGAAAAAGAACCTGCAGCCAAACATGTCCTTAGCAGATAAGACTGGGCACCCTTAGGGCTCTTTGGTCTTAGGTGTTTCTTCAATGATGCAGCCCATTGGACTGTAATTGAGCTTGATAAGGACTAGGACCCGACTCCAGACTCCCCAGATCCTACTCTGATCGAGCATTCATGGGATGCTCTGAACAAATAATTCCAATCCACTGGGGCCACATCTTGCAGCCCACAGCACTTAAAGGTCCTGGTGCCAATGTCCTGGTCCCAGACACAAGAGCATACACCTCAGAGGTCTTGAGGAGTCATGCCATGAAGGGCCAGAGTTGCCCAGGTGGCACAAGGGAAGCCTACACAATACTGAGAATTATGTGTTGCGTTCTAATGTTATGGCTATTTAGTGTAAGTAGCTCCACCCAATTGGTCTGCTTGCCACCACCCATAATTGTCAGTTAATCGTCTTGCCAGCTCGATTTCTCTCAGCTCTTGGTAGAAACTGGCAAGATCAGACCTGTTCCGGAAGTCTGTAAAGTAAGTCATCATCAAACTCACGGTTTGCTAGGATGACTACCTGGAAGAGATCCAAACACCAATTTGGTTTTGTATCAAAACACAACTGTAAAGAGGCCTGGATGGCCAGGTGTTTGCCTGCAGGGTGAACCTCTGATGCTATGTCACACTGGACATCATCAGTCTCAATGACTCATTTACAACTATGAGAAATTAAAGGGGTCTGAAAATGGCTGTCAACCAAAAGAAATGATAAGTGTAATGATAAACATTTGCGAACAAATGGAGACAATCTCAGAAATTTTGATTGACACTTCCATCCTAGAGACATCAAGCGTCTCCCCAGAACGACATTAGGAATTAATGCAGAGCTATTTTTCTCATTTTATGTAAAACAGTGATTTCTTTTTTTAAAAAATGTATAATGGCAACTTTAATAATTTCACTCAAATAAATAAATTATATATGTTTATTTTCCAGCTATAGATTTAGGTGGTAACATAAATTTTATCACCGTGTGCATTTGAACGTTTTTAACATAGTTTATGACAATGAGAATAAAAATATTGACACACTACAAACCAGATAATGGAAGTTAATTAAAAAAACATTTTCAATGTAAATGTTCTCTGGTGCTGGCCAGAACATGACACATAAATGCTTCATCGCTTCATTTTAGCCTCATTTTTTGTAAGTTAAGTTGTGGGCGAATAGCTTGCACTTTATATCACTCTAATAATTTTATAGTGCTTAAAACATTTGTGCCTTTTTCCTAACATTGTTATTTATTAAAAACAAGATCAGATATAATAAGTCTTCTATAATGCCAGCCCTTCAATAACAATACGTGACTTATATAGGAACAATTCTATTGGCAGAACAAGTAAATCACAAATTACAGACATTTATATCACACAACCCTGACAACATTTAAAAAAGATAAAAAAATATTTTTTAGAAGATATTAAATACGTGCCATTCTTTTAAATCCTTACACACATCTTAATGTTATTCATTGTAGGAGAAATTGATAAACTACCAATAGGAAGTAGTATATTTCGATCCTAGTGTTCACAGTATGTAGGTGTTATATATAACATAGTTTTGATGTGACTCAATGCTGGTTTTCAGGCTGGGAGTGGGGAATGAGGGTAGAAACCCCAATGTGTCCTGGATTTGAGTACACCAGTGATGGCCACAGGGAGGTATGTTGACGTCTCGCACCCGCTTCCAGTGCATCGTCCTTCTTTGACCTGCACAACTCCAACAGATAGATGGACAATAAATAGACAATGGAAAAGAAATTACTGTCAATATGCACAAATTCATTGCACTGGGACAACTGTGAAATAGGTTGTGGTTTTCGTTTTACTTTACAGAAGAAAAAAATAACTTTTTTCCTGTAGGTAACCAGAGTTTAGTATCTACAAGCAGACCATAATGTCTTTAAATACAGAGGGCTACAGGGATTACGATGCCCTCTAGTGGATGAAAAACGTACAAGCATAGAACCGCATTTAGACTTTAGAAGAATAAAAAGAAATTGTATTAGAAATTGTATGATTATTAAAAAACACATGTTTTCTGTCATTAACCAATGCAAACTACTATGCAAACTTCTGTATATGCTCTCATTACAATTAATTTACCTCTGCAATCTTACTTTGTATAGTCTGCCCTGAGTTCAAGGGTCCTACAGTTCCTTGTGACATAAAAATGGACTCAATCAACAAAGATGAACTAGTTTGTGGTTGCACTTATTTGTACACTATTATAAACTATAGATTTAACATGGTTAGAACGTCTTCTTCCCTATAGGGCAGACTCATCATCATCATCATCATCTATAACGTTTTATCCTGTATACAGGTACGGCACAATATTCTGAAGATTGTATTCTTGATGAAATTGTGTAAACTATTCATGAAGTTTAATCAGTACTTGTAAGAGATTGCTCAAGTAAAAATCTCCAATATCATCAATGACACCTAATCCAATAAAAAAAAAAAGCTAACCTCAAATTCTCTGCTGTGAAAACCCTTCATCATTTTGTGAACCACATACTGCATTCATAATACAGCTTTGTTCCCTTCAAATAAAAGGGAAAAAAACACTCCTCTGATTAAAATGGAGGGAGTTACATTCTACTTATTATGCATTACTCAACTCACACTCATTCACCTTCTGTTTGTTCCTCTGTAAGTCCTGAATGAGTCACTTGGGTTACTACAGTCTTCCCACAACCCTGCTTGACAAAGAGCTAATTTAGCATTCTACCACCTCGGCATTTGTTAAACCACTTGAAATGATTTGAAATGAAAGCCGACTCACAAGACATATTGAGTTTTAAAAGCATGAGGCATATTTGACCACTTGCACCCCTCATCACACACTATCTTCACGTCTCTTAAGAGGAAAGAAGTCAGCCGTGTGTGGAAAAGCCTACATGATTACTTGATTTAAACGCAGGGGTAAAGAGATTCACCAGTCTTTTTTACTAATTACATATAAAACAAAACTAGCAAAATGCTTACTGGAGCCTTTTTTCTGGGGCAAAAGTAATCATTCTGTAAAAAAGAATAACTCCTAAAATAAACCGACCAGTCTAATAATTAGCATACAACTTGGTGGGAAAAAAATGGTGTGCATTTATTGGATTTATAATTAGAAGTAAATGCTCCCGGGAATAGTGACCCCTGACTGATAGTCTTTTCACCGATGC
Organism: Dinotopterus cunningtoni; assembly: GCA_028565755.1. Taxonomy (NCBI): domain Eukaryota; kingdom Metazoa; phylum Chordata; class Actinopteri; order Siluriformes; family Clariidae; genus Dinotopterus; species Dinotopterus cunningtoni. Next base: position 7,206,253 of record JAOTRS010000039.1, read on the forward strand.
TGTTCAGTTGCTGAGGCTGTCTCTAATATTGACAAGTGTAATGAGAGCACTCAGACTACAATAGCACTGGCATTCTTAAAGCCCATGGGCCACCTTAGAAAACTCACACACTCCTGTTACAATTGCTGTCACAACACTACACAGGCTCACCAAGGACCAAGAGCCACAAACACATGTGGTCATGAATAATGTTGCACCTCTGACACTAGTGTGTAGACTGCCGGGCCAAAAAAAAAAATTCCAGTTGATTTTAAACAAGCAAATATCTGAAATCCTTTGACTGGAAAACTACTACAGTGTTTAATTTGATTAAACGGCAACCATAGATTATATCACCACCTCTCGAGACTATACAGTGGGCACTATGCATGAAGGGGAATTGCTTTTATGTTCTCCCCTTCCTACCCTGATACACTCATCGCACTGGAATAGGGTCAATCTGAATTCATGATTAATAGGGTTAATTAATTGAGGAGTAGCTCAGTGGTTAAGGCACTGGACTACTGATCGGAAGGTCCCAGGTCCAAATCCCACCTCCACCAAGTTGCCACTGTTGGGCATTTGAGCAAGTCCCTTAACCCTCATCCGCTCAGATGTATTCTCACTCATTCACACATTGTCTATACCTCTTTATCCTGTATACAGTGTGTGGAGGGCCTGAAGTCTATCCCAGGAGACTTAGGGCACGAGGCAGAGTACATCCTGGATGGAGTGTCATTCCATCACAGGGCACACACACATACACTCACACGCTCATTCACTCACTACGTGCAATTTGGGAAACATCAATTAGGCTAATGCGCATGTCTTTGGTCTGTGGAAGAAAACCGGGGTACCAGAGGAAACTCACCAAGAATGAGGGGAACACGCAATCTCCATGCACACAGACCCGAGGTGGGAATCAAACTCGAACTAAGGCAACGTGCCGCCCTCAGATGTATTATGAGACAATTATGTAAGTTGCTTTGGATAAGGCCGTCTACCAAAATGAAATAAATGTCAATGTTAAATGTTAATGATTAAGTTGCATTATAAAAAATTTACAAAAGAAATCAAAGCTATGTGTAATAATGAAAGTATAACACACAGTGGAACATTTCCACATGCTTGAAATGACAGAACAGATTGACCCAGTTCTAGTGATGAGTGTCAGGGTAAGTAGAGAAGTGCATAAAATAGGGAAGCAAAGATTATCGAAACAATGTCATGGCTAATTCATATCGTAATCAAAGCTTTTATCATATGCAGTCCTAACTATTAGAGTGTGTGATTTTATTTTGGTCAGGCAAACTACATAGACATAAAGTATAGGTACATACATGAGTTGATTGAATTTTTATTTATTCATTCATCTTCTAAACCGTATATCCTGCGTACAGGGTCTTGGGGTCTTGGGTCTATTCCAGGAGACTTAGAGGCAGGGTACACCATGAATGTGATGCCAATCCATTGCAGGACACACACACACACACACACACACACACTATATGGACAATTTGGGAAAGCCAATTAACTCAATCTGCATTTCTTTGGACAGGGAGGAAACCGGAATACCCAGAGGAATCCCACCAAGCATGGGAAAAACATGCAAACTCCACTCACAAAGACCAGATGTGGGAATCAAACACTCAACCCTGGAGGTGTCAAGACCACAGTGTTAATCACTATGCCACATTTAACATTCAGACACCGAAAGAGAGATACAGATATGACTATATTCACATTACGAGCCTGAAGTGACTCAAATCTGATTTTTTTTACCCTAATGATTAGATCAGATTATATACGCAGTCCAAGATAGGGCTATAAATACGATACGCAGTCATGCGAGTTGAATGAGGACAGGCAGATTGGTATTTACGTGACTTTTTGCCTCTGTTCATGTGTAGGGCGCTTGATGTCATCAGTCAGCACTGGCAGCTCAGGGATTACCTATCAGTGCTAGCAATAGCTGCTAAATCAGCAAAAGCAAGGCGTGTGGCTTATTTCCTCCTTCTGGACATCAACAAATACAGATGACTAACTGGCTCGCCATTTCAAGAGATAAATCCCAAGCATTTTTTTGCTTATCCATTGTATGAAAAGAATGAGTGGTCACACAAATATGACGTTTTAACCCAGACAAGCAAGCAAAGATGTATCTATGTGCACATACATGCTATTTCAAAGAACGGACCCGTCCACATTGAAGTCAGATAAAAGTCTCTTGTAATAACTAAGGTAAACTGTCATGACCAATCCTAGCTGACCAGAAAATCAGAGACCGACCGACCTCTGCTCCAGGAGCGTCATACTGTATAATGGCTGACCCTGCGCTCTGACCCCATCCTACTAACATGAAGCTGGGATACGCGAAGAATAAAAAAATTTACTCTGCAGTAATGTATATGTGATGAATAAAGGCTGAACTTATAACTTATAATTAATGGTAATGAACTGAATATAGAATCTGTGCTCCACTGATTTTCTGTAGATGTGATGACTATTTCACAGTACTGTATGTGTGCAGAGAAAGTCAGACCTTGTAACACTTAACTTTGGTCTGGCTGTGTCAGTGACTCACACCCTCCTGATCCACATTACTTCTCTTTTGTAAGTCCTTGAGGGCGCCTTGAATATGTTAATATGTTATATTGCTGAACAGCCACTTGTTTTCACAACAGCTTATTGACTTTACTTAAATTCTAGTAAATGCAATTCTCCAACAAATTGCCATATAACACTCAAATGTATATGCCACCCTGGTGATCACTAGAACAAACCCTTAAGGTTAAGAGAAAATAAAAAAGCATGTGGTCCTAACTATTTTTGAGACCAAAGAAATGTTTGTTTGTGCACAGAGAGGCCATGTTAGCTTTAGAAGAATGGCAAACACACTACTGATTGCATACTGACAGGCTAGTGTCAAAGCCCCTGTCCTCTCAGCTTTGGACTGCTTCTGTACGCGGGAGTGTGCTGATAAGTCTGCTGCCGTATTTAGTAACAACTAATTGTGAACAACTGGTCAAACCACAAACCACACGCTATGTGTATGTGTGCTGTGGGTTAAAGGAACTGTAATCAATACCCGTTATTGGCACTCACATTCTGTCACGAGCTCTCTGTGTTGTCTACTTGTTTGTGAAGAGTCATAAAGTGGTAAGGACTGGCTAGGAAGTAGTTTAATCAGAAGTGTAGCTGCAATCATTTTCTGTGTGATGGTTATTGTCATTACAATTGAAGGTGTGGTCTAAGTAATAATGAGTTGTTTCTCTGCTTGCTAGTCTGAAATAAACTGTAAAGTGACTTTGATTGTGGCATGGTTATTGCTAACAAAAGAAAGTGGTGATATTGGTTTGTATGGTTAGTATGTCATGATTCTTCACATATTTGCAAGCAACATTAAATCTACAGAACTCTGAAAAAGTCTTGAGTCGCCCCTCAATTCTTCATAGATTGCTTCTAAACAGCCAGACCTTCATTTAATTGAATATTGAGTAGTAGTTATCCAGACTTCCCAAATGACTTTTTAAGCTCTAATTTTTAGTCCATTTCCTGTACATGCCCAGTTTCAGAGGAATGTTTTTTGTTTCTTAAGCCACAAGTGAGCTATGAATGTGTGAAAATGATTCCTTATGCTCCCAGTACGACTGGTTCATCATTTGAGTCCTGGAATATAGTCCTGTGTCATCATGGAAGAAAAACTCCACTGATGTAATAACCTGGTCATTCAGTACATTCAGATCATCAGCTGATTTAATTTTATTGCCCCATAATGTTTCTGAGTCTATATCTAACTAACTGAAGCAACCACAGATTATATCACTACCCCTAGAGACTATACAGTGGGCACTATGCATGATGGATGCATCGCTTTTATGTGCTCCCCATCTTACGCTGATACCCATTGCTCTCGAATAGGGTCACTCTGAATTCATCAGACCACATGACCTTTTCCATTGCTCCAAAGTCCAATTTTCATGCTCCCTAGCAAATTTAAGCTTTTTTAAAAAATATTTTTCACGAACAAGTGGTTTTCTTATGGCCAGTCCCAGTCTTGTGAGTTCTCATTACATTGTATGCGTATGGAAATGCTCTTACTTTCACTATTAAACACAACTATGGTTTTTACTGTTGATTTTTTCCCCATGCAACTTCACCAAGTGTTTAAGTGATGTCCATTCATGATTTTTTTCTGACCACATTTCTTCCACAGAGTTGACGGTTCAGCACCGGTTCATTCCAGGTTCCACCATCCCTCCATTTTCAGCACTATCGTTCTAGATTCAAGTTCAGCACTATCCTTCCAGGTTTTGATAGTGTGTTAAAGGGTTCTTAACCCAGTTCCAGTAATCTCCAGTAAAAAGTTTTTTTTGCTTGGTGTAGCCCAATAATTTTAGACTTCTAAAATGATTACTTTTTTGGCTAGGCAAGGTAGTTTAATTTAATGTGAAGAAATGAGGCTTGGCTAAAGACGTTTGCACGGTATTTTGTTACACATTTGAAGCATGATTTTTTCCTTGAAGCATGAATGGTACAAATATACAGTATAAAACAACCATCATGATAATTGCAGGCTAAAGGCACTAAAAAAGTGATATACAAAACACAGAAAATGGCTTAATATTGTATTTTACTTCGATTTAAGACTTTATCCTTTAAAAATGAAGTAAAATAAAAAAAAAACATAGTTATTTAGTATTTAACTACATTATTCAGAATTAACTGTAACAAACAGCCTAGCTAATATTTATTTGCTATGAAAGAGGGTCTTTGTACAGGTCTGTGATCGAATGGAACATGTTTCTAGTGGTTTAAGGTCAGTGACAGCAGGATGCTGTGCAGAAGACAAAAGAGAGTGGAAAAAAATATCGCAGGTTAATATCTCCACTCGACTTAGACAAGTGAGAACTAACCACTGCATAGCATCAAAGAGCTGGTCGGAAACAAAACAACAACAGCAACAGCAACACTAAGTATGGTGTTTGGTGTTTTCTGAGTGGACATAGAGGAATAGCGTAACCTGTGTCCCTGTAGCTCAGCTAACTGCTGACTATTCTGAGTAACTGAGCAACTGAGCAAACTTTCTGGGATCTGGGAACTTTCTCTTTAATCTGACACAGCTGTTTAGGACCTGCCATATGTGTGGGCCTGGGACAGCTTGTTTAAAGTGTGCATAAATCCGTGGTGATTACTTGTGTCAAACTGAACACCAGAGACTTCATATTTATTTGTCACAGTTTGGAGTTTCTCAACCTAAAGCCATATGTACATTATCTTCACTCATCTCTGTAATGAAAAATGACATTAATGTTCCAAATTGATGACTAGCTAATAATGCTGCAAACAGCAGCAGTGTTACAACAGCATACAGATAAAGATATTAAACACTCTAAACTGATAAATGTACAATAATATAATGGCAACATAAATATCAACATAAAACACTGGGATTGCCGTATTTTTTTCTTGGAATTATTAATTCTTCTTGGATAATATATAAACATACATGAACATACATAAACTGAGTGGCAAAAAAAAAACAATTAGAAGTTTGATAAAGCAAAGTTTTTTTTTATTATATGCTTCACATTCTTCTTAGTAGACTACTGTTGTTAGATACAGTAAGTAGTACTTGAATTTTGCTAAAGGGCAAACATTTGTTACTTAGTGAGAAATTATTATACTATTATGTATAATAAGTTAGTTACAAATGTCTGCTCCTTTCTCAGACTATACTGCTCTTCTTCGTGCACTAAACCAGAAAATGATACAGATATAAGCATGAACAGAATTGCTTATTAAATGCATTAACCTCTTTCTGGGTTTGAGTAAATACAGAGCAAGACACGATAAAAAGAAACTGAGAGTGTCAGAAACCAGTTATACAGGGTTTGAACCACAAGAATATTTTTCACAACACTGGACTGAAAAGGACCACCCTACACCCACCCTTTTTCCACATCTAGTCAGAAAGTTTCATAACTGTTTTGGTTAAATGCATTGTTAAAAGGAATTACATGTAAACACAGAAAAAGTTACAAAATTGATTAGCTTAGAAAACTAAAACAGGAGCATACAGCTGAAATGCACACTTGTCAAGTAACTGACATGCTAAGCAGTCCTAAAATGATAAACAAAATGTAGTTATTAAGAGTAGGGGAAAAGGTTTATACAATATGTACAGGTGGGTTACATGGTGATTTGATAGCAGCATCAAATACAACGATCAGCCATAACATTAAAAATATTACCAGTTAAACCACATACAGGGATTGGACAATGAAACTGAAACACTGGCAAATTTAGTGTTGGAGGTTTCATGGCTAAATTTGACCAGCCTGGTGGCCAATCTTCATTGATTGCACATTTCACCAGTAAGAGCAGAGTGTGAAGGTTTAATTAG
>JAOTRS010000039.1:7250989-7262092 GCA_028565755.1 Dinotopterus cunningtoni
GCATCCAAAGAACACCATACCTACTGTGAAGGATGGGGGTGGAAACATCATGCTTTGGGGCTGTTTTCCTGCAAAGGGACCAGGACGACTGATCCGTGTAAAGGAAAGAATGAATAGGGCCATGTATCATGAGATTTTCAGTGAAAACCTCCTTCCATCAGCAAGGGCATTGAAGATGAACCGTGGCTGGGTCTTTCAGCATGACAATGATCCCAAACACACCATCCAGTCAACGAAGGAGTGGCTTCGTAAGAAGCCTTTCAAGGTCCTGGAGTGGCCTAGCCTGTCTCCAGATCTCAACCCCATAGAAAATCTTTGGAGGGAGTTAAAAGTCCGTGTTGTCCAGCGACAGCCCCAAAACATCACTACTTTAAAGGAGATATGCATGGAGGAATGGGCCAAAATACCAGCAACAGTGTGTGAAAACCTTGTGAAGACTTACAGTAAACGTTTGACCTCTGTCATTGCCAACAACGGGTATATAACAAAGTATTGCGATGAAATTTTGTTATTGACCAAATACTTAGTTTCCACCATAATTTGCAAATAAATTCTTTAAAAATCCTACAATGTGATTTTCTGGGGGTTTTTTTTTTCTTATTTTGTCTCTCATAGTTGAGGTATACCTATGCCCCACCGTATTTGGTTAGATCAGACAAATAAAAAAAATTATCTTATGGTTGTTGACTGTTTTGCCTGACAGTCTGTTCATATTTTTAGGTATTTTATATTTGTTGTTTTGTACTGGAATCAATGTCAGAGTGACCTGGTCATTATTCTGATATATGCCACAATGTAGAGTCATAGAACTGTTTTATTATATCATATAGGACAGACACCAGGATGCATATATGCTATTTTCACTTTTGACTTCATTATGCATTTTTTTCCTGTAATTTGTTCAGTGTCTATAATCAAACCCATGTGGAAATTAAACAATTAACAGAGAATGGGCTTTACTAGGTCACAAAAGCAAGATCCAAGAAAACAAAAGAGAGCAGAGCCATGGTAAACACCAAGTTTGTTTTATGAATTGAATGTTGGCTCCCGGATGTGACTGACTCTCAGTTACTCCCGAGTGGTGATGATATGGGCAGCATGGATATCGATGACATATTAATGTAGTTTGTTATACAGCATAGAGTCTTGACCACTGGTCCACTGAGATTATGTTAGTTTGAAATATTGTTATACTGTATATGGAAATATTTCTCAGAAACCTAACATGTTTTGAATATATTGTGAACATTATTACTGGTAAAAAGAAAAAATAATAATAATAAACTTGATGAATCTAAGACCCTAAAGAGTTTATTAGCTTGAAAGATATTTCATTCACAGAATACAAGCTATACTGCTTTGAGGATTGATCACAAGTCCTTAAGGATTAAGGTCTAGGGTGTTTCCTGGCCATGGACCCAAATTGAACTAATTAGTTATCACTTTTGCCAAACAATGCCTTTTGCTCCATCATGCTGGAAAAGGTATTGTTTGTCAACCAAACTGTTCTTGGGTGGTTGGGAGAAGTTGCCCTCTAAGTATGTTTTTGTACCATTCTTTATTCATGGCTGTGTTCTTAGAAAAGAAGCCACTCACTTGGCTGAGAAGCATCTCCATACATGAATAGTCACAGAATGCCTTACTGCTGACATGACACAGGACTGATGGTAACACAGGTGTTGAAAAAGGAGGGTCAACCCTGCAAATTATGACTCTTTGCATAAACTTAATGTAATTGTCAATAACAGCCATTGCAACTTATGAAATGCTGGTAATTATACTTCAGCATACCATAATAACATCTGTCAAAAAGATCTAAAAAATGCTAAAGCAGGAGACTTTGTGAAAATTAATATTTATGTTTCTCAAAACTTTTGGCCACAGCTTTAGATCTTGTATAGATGACAGGAGTGTCAAAACACTCTGTGTAGCTCATCCCAAAATCTGTTAATGGATTAAGATCACTCATTCTGGTAGTCAACTGACTTCATTTTATTGCCACATAACATTTCTGAATCTAGACCTGTCCAACCTCAGATCATAACACTTGCGTCCAAAGGCTTGTACAGTGGGCACTATGCATGATGGGTGCATCGCTTCATGTGCTTCCCTTCTTACCTTGATACACAGATTCCTCTGGAACCTCTCAGGAACATTCAGACTGAAGAATATTCAGACCAGATGACCGTTTCAATTCTTTCAAAGTCTTATCTTAAAATCCAATTCCAGTAGTTCCAGCAATCTCCTTAGTTTTTTTCATTGCTTGATGCAGGCCCTTCTGAAACACACCTTCTGTAACTTTTCCACAAACATGGGATACGTCTTACGACATGGTTGTTTAAGAGATGAGAAGCTTCTCACTGTGTCTCGGGCCCTAAATCTCCTGGGATAGGCCCCCTGCCACCCTCTATACAGGATAAAGTGGTATATACGGTAAGCGAGTGAGTGAAGCTTCTCACTGCATCAGGTAGGATTAAAAATTGTTGTCAGATGAAACACCTGAACACACAGGTTACTCTTGAACACTGTCTACCCCATTTCACATACACTCGCCTGCACCTGCACCTGTCAAGTACTTAGTGTTGTTTGTAAGGGGATTGAGAGTAACGTAATTTCAATTATCTATAAGTATGCACTGTACATGTAGCAGAATCGACAATAAAGTTGACTTTGACATATTAATCATTGCAGCAATTACCCAGTCAAATGGTCTTAATTATTGACTTATTTCAGTCCAAACCGTGACTAATGCAGTGTATAATCCTTAATCATTCAAAATAAAAATTAAGGACTTTAAAAAAAAAAAAAAATTAATAGCTTTTTCATGTACATTTATTACGTATATTATATTCAGTTTGCTTGTTACTGCGGAAGGAGACGCCTACAGAAGTCGACCATCGAAAGTCGTGCGTCAGTAAAAGACCGTGGCAGATGACGTCATGGTGAAGTTAACGCGAGGTGGCGCACGTGAACAGCTGTTTTTTGTTGTTTTGAGATTAAAGCGTGTTGATCCGCTGGACCTGACTGAGAGCAGCTCGCGCCTGCTGGGAGAAAGTTAGTCCACGTTTCATGTAAACATGTGCGAGGGGCCGCGCGTGCCCTAGCTCGTTTTTTCGCTTAAACCTGGAACTCTACAGGATGATTGTGAGCTCGATCAGGGATTTAATAATGACTTCAGAAGTTGTAAAATTGCTCCTGCTTGGATTTATTTTGTGTTCGGTCAGTTTGAGTGTTGGTAAGTTCTCCGCATCAGTAATCTGTATGCACTGTAAACTTCATGACTTTTAGACTGAACATGGCATCAAATAGCTAGAGTCGGTAATATAAAATAAAGATATGTGCGGATAAACTTTATGAACTTATTTGAACTTTCTATTTAATGGCTGTAGTAGTGGAAAAAAGAAAGACAGAAAAAAAGAGAAAAGCTGTGATTGATGAAGGAAAGCTAATGACCTGAGTATAATCTTTAGTGTCCTCTGTCATAAACTAGGTTTGTAGTGAAATGCCACCAGTTCTGTCCTGAATACTTTAAATTACCTGAATACTCATACTTTATATTATATAAGTATGAGCAAAATATTCAACATATTTAACAATAAGTAAAAATATTGGATTCTAAATATTATAAAACATTATAATATTGTTAAATTATTGTTAAATATTTTAATCATACATGAATACCTGAACAAGAGAGAGATCAGATGATTCCAATCAATCTGTTAGACGTTAAAATATAATCTGTAGCAATTGTCATCCATATGTTCATTTTATTATTAATTCGGTTAAAGAATGTAAAAAAAACAAACTTTCCCATATCATCAAAGGATACTCCTTTCACTTTTATCAAGACCCAGCTGTTACATAAGAATATATGGCATAGGATTCTGGGTAAAAGTAAGTGTTTTCAGACATTTCTGCTCCCAGGCATGTATTATTCATTCACACTTTACTACTACACACTTTACTATTCTAGACAGCATGGTAGGAAATTTGAAGTTCTTCAAAAGTTTGTCCGCTGAGTAGATATCCTCCCTACAGTCATCTATAGATTTGAGTTCGGTTCACTCATACTGTAAGTGCCTACAGTCAACACAATATGCTTCCTCTGATAACAGATCTTCAGATAGATACTGAAGCTTTTATAATTGATGTACTGTTTGGCACAACAGAAAGGATGAACATTTACAGCCTGCAAGATTGGGTGATCTAGTTTATGTGTGGCAAAAATCAGAACAGAAATCCAAAATGCAAAAAAATTATTAAAATGTATTACAGTAAGTTGCATGTTTATCTGTACACGTCCTGATGGAAAAAACCCAACATTAACAGTAAGGAAAGTTTCTGCTATAAGACAGACAATTCTGGCAAACAACAACAATTCATTTAATTAATTCCAAACTTCACTATAATAATGATAATAATAATAGTAATTATTATTATTATTATTATAAGGTGCCTTACTACAGACCACCGTATTTATGGTACCCTTTGAAGAAGAAAGCTTTGAGCTCTTTACAAATCGAATATTTCAAGAATATTTTTTATCATGAGAGCAAAGCTCTATGTTAATGTGTATCAGTGCTTTTGTGAGATACAGTATAAACCAAAACGTACACCAGCTATGAATGTGTGCTCTAAATTTTTCATTATAAACATATTACCACAAAGTATTGTCCTGCAGCTGCTAGCTATCTATGAGTCACACTAACTCCTATGTCTGGTCACATTCAGATGGGACGCCATCAGGGGGTTTGGAACCCTTGGTGGTGCCTGGCCGAGTGCCCAGTGTGCACTTGTCTCAGGAGGAGATCCAGAGGCTACGCTTCAAACCCACTGTGGGCACCATCCATTGTTCAGAGGGTTCTGACATCATGTTCAACTGCTCGATCGACCTTACTGACATGGGACAGGAGCTGAGTATCCTATGGTTCAAAGATGAAAGAGAGATATCTGTTGGCACACAGACCACTGTGTACAGCCATGGAACACTAATTCTGCTGTCCATTATCAGGTTAGAAAAACCATTAAATTATCAACCTTAAGAAAAACTACTATTGGTCATATTTAGCAGAGCTGTACAGGTTAATAAAAGAAGTCACATTGCGATTATTTTGACACATGTTGCAATCACGATTTAAGCTTCGATATTTAACTATTAAATGTACCATTTTGTATTCAAACATATTTGTCTAAGCTGACAAATAAGCTGTTTTGGTTTCACATAAAAATTAGAACAAATTTCATAAGCATGGTAAGCTAAATGCTTTTTATGTTTTGCTTTATGCCTTATGTCAAAGCATAATCAAAGCTGTCTAAAAAAGTACTGTGCTGTTGATGTGATTTTCTGAATGATCTTGGTTTCTCACAGTATTCGGAACATTCAGCGAGCAGACTCTGGAGCGTACCAGTGCAGACTGAGCGTCAGTAACAAAGTCATTGAGTCAAATCCCATCATTGTTGAGGTTGCTGGTAAGTTTCATTCTTCGAGAAACAAATTCTTATGTTACTGAATTTATGAATAAAGACTCATGGTATCTGTCTTTCTTATTGCAGGTTTACCAACATTCACTAAACAGCCAAGTGATGTGAATGTAACAAAAAACACCTCTTTCACTTTGACCTGCGAGGCTGTGGGTCCTCCGAATCCCGTCACAATCGTGTGGCTTCACAAAGGCCAGAAGATAAGCCAACCCAGTCTCTCTCCAAGCAACAAAACTATCCAAGGTAAGCGTTTTGCTCCTGACTTCTTTCTTGCTCGTTTATTTATCAAGCAGTGGGTGTTAACTTTGGTTTTATCTGTTTGGTATTGCTTTTTGCATTAGTTATGGACTTTTGTTAACTTATTTGAACAATTTGTATAGGGTTTTAATTAAAATATACTTTGATCATTTGGATTAGATCTCTGAATTATGGGAGAGTAAGATTTATTTCATATATTTACTGTATATTACAGAATATGGGTATACTGCTCAGTCTTGATCTGAATTGGCCTAAACATTCAGTCATTCAGACAAATGAAACAAAGATGTAACTAGGGTATTTTTTTTTCTTTTCCTGAATGCGCAAATGTCTTTAAGTAATACAGTAATAAAGTAATACAGTACACATGTCAGTCTTGGTATGTTCTATATCCGGTATCAAGTATTGTCAAAGCATTATAATATCCTGCTGTTCTGATTATTCATGCCATTCATATGCCACTGCCTACCAAACTGGTTAAAACAACAGGAAACACGTGAGACCCGGCAAGTATTCAAAGGGAAATGATGTGGTATAACCAGAGTCCTCAGGGGTCTGAAGGGTGAAAAAGCAATGAGTCACATAACCGATCCAGAGCCGCATCACAAAAATCTTAAAATAATAAAATAATAATATGGCTATCATATTTGAAGAGATAAAATTCTCTCTGTGAATGTTTGGAAGTTGTCAATGAGACATGTCACACACATTTGCTTGGATTTATTAAGTACTAACAAATTAACTTTTTCATTTGGACCCTTGTTTTGAGAAAAATAAGGACTTTACCAGATCTGAAATGTTCTAGCAGATCTTAATATAATTGCAACATTTCCTGACCTCACAATGATCATGAGTTCTGGCGTTGTTTTTGTCAGCATGCTATTCTGCCTGGCTTAGGTGGTGGACTTTTTATTGCTGGCTGTACCACAATACCACAATAACATTGTAAGGGGTTTAAAGGCATTTCCACAAAGCTCGTGCTGTAGGAAAACACTCAGGAACTCGTTTTCACTCACTGTTTACGAGCCCTGAGTTTGGTGTTGATTCATCAAAAATGTCATGATGAGCCACTGGTAGTGTACTGGATTCTGTGTAGGCAGTACTGGTAGTGTACTGGATTCTGTGTAGGCACTAATGGAATCTGATACAGGCAGTGAAAGACTACATTGTAAGCAAAGCATTTTCTAGGCGAGAACAGAAGGAAGACGTTTGTTGTCTTTTTTATGCCTGCTGTGTCTGCACTGTGATAATTGCAGTTATTGGTTCTTATAGTGTGTGTATACAATGGTTCATCGACTGCCCTGGAATCTGAGTCACACTGATTACTTGCGATTTAGTAATGATGGAGTTATTAAATCAATGCTATATATTTTTTTATTTGATCTTGTTTATCTCTATTTACCAACCACAACAACCACAACAACAACACACTGAGCTAGAAACAATAAAGACTGCAATGTTGTGAATGCGGGACCAAAGAAGTGAAAGGTCACATTTTTTGCTTTGTTCAGTGTGTGTGCTGAGAGACGAGGGGGAAGATGGAAACGGGGGAGGGGACAGAGAGTGAGAGGAATGGGGGAGCGAGCGTGCACAAGAGAAACAGATTAGCCACACAAAAGAGCTCATTGAGGCCCGGGCTACGGAAATGTGAGGCAATTCACAAAACACACTAAAATGGACCATGGGGTATAATGCCATTATAATGCCAGTGTCCTCAGGGCAGTGTATGAAGCAGTGACATTCACCTTTATACACTCTACATACAATTTCTTGAGGAGATATTCGCCCGAGAGTTGACTACATGAGCCTGAGTATATAAGACTTAATATATTTATGAGATGAAACGGAGCAACAAAGGAAAATATAATTTACTGTTGTTTAAGTACACTACACATGTATGCCATAAACATGCAGTTTTCTTCTACTATAGGTCTCCCACATGACATACACATACGGGAAGCTGATGCTGGTGTGGTCTTTACATTTAAAAGGCTAGAAGTGAAACCGAGGGTTGTTTTTGTAGCCTGCTGACCAGCAAATGACACGAGATGCTTCCAGTAAATACTTGCCAGGAACTTGTATGCAATGATGGAAACATTGTTGTTAATCAAACTATGCCATTTTCAACTTCTCTGTGTCTATTTGTACAAGTCTGTAGTTTTGAAAAGCAGTAGGCATTGCACAAGAATGTGTAAGGTCATGTAAAGCGACTAGTGCAGTGGAGAAACACTAAAGCCTGTAATTACAGATCTTCAGATACAGTACAGCATAACTCCTGGCAGCTAAACAGCTTTTTGCTCCTGACTCTCACTTTTTTTAACCAGAAAATAGCTGTCTCTTTTGCATGGCTCAAAACGTGCTTGCATTTTTTTTTAACATTTATTTACATACCATTAGAAAAGTCACTGGGACTCTTATCTGTTTGCCAGATCAAATATCAGAGTGCCACCGCAAGTTCAGGTCTGTTTAATAGGTTTAATCAGAGATCTACAGGAGGTTGGACAATAAAACTGAAACGCCTGGTTTGAGACCACAATAATTCATTAGTATGGTGTAGGGCCTCCTTTTGCAGCCAATACAGCATCAATCGGTCTTGGGAATGACAGATACAAGTCCTGCACAGTGGCCATTCTTCTTGCAGATTAGTGGCCAGGTCACTATGTGATGCTGGTGGAGGAAATACATAAATATTATTAGTAGCTCAATAATATTTAGATCTGGTGACTGTGCAGGCCATGGAAGACGTTCAACTTCACTTTCATGTTCATCAAACCACTCTGTCACCAGTCTTGCTGTGTGTATCGGTGCATTAGCCATGAAACCTCCAGCACTAAATTACCCAGTGTTTCAGTTTCATGGTCCAACCCCTGTAGGTTTTTTAGGTTTGACTTATGCACTACCTATTACTAAGTACTTGGTCCACTCCTACTTGTCTGAAAATGGTGGTATTACTCTGTAATAGTCTGAAATTATCTTCCAGATCGGATATGTTTGGTCAAGAACCAAAACTATAATAACTTTTAAACTTGTGCTTCCAAAAACTACTGTGTTTCCAAGCTAGTGACCACATCTTGCTGAAAAGAGCTCATTGAAAAGTATTTTTCCCATTAGACATTGGTGCAAAAATGCACAAATACAATACTGTTCAAAAGTTATGAGCCCCTCGTTTCTACATGTTTTGCTTCCAAAGAGCCAGACTTTCTTTTATTTTTAATGTAGTCCTGAGGAATAGTCCTCCAGGCTTCCTAAAGCTTTTTGCCTCTGGTTTTTGGCAAAGTTTTGGCTCTCATTTTTTAATCCAGACCAGTTTTAAGAGGAATGCTTTTTAAGCCACACAGTGGCTTCAACCATAAGTCATTCAACCATAAAAACATTTAACCTACAGTAAGGCATGAATCTTAGTGAGGAACAGGTGCAGATGATGACGGGTGATCAGGCCGGTGATTATTATACTTGTGATGCTAAATGCTGAGTAGTTGGAACAGAAGAGAGGTCAAATGAGATTTGTTTATGTAACAAACGCAGCAGCAATCACTTTCAGTATTACAGTAAAACATTTGTTCCAG
This sequence comes from Dinotopterus cunningtoni, assembly GCA_028565755.1. Taxonomy (NCBI): domain Eukaryota; kingdom Metazoa; phylum Chordata; class Actinopteri; order Siluriformes; family Clariidae; genus Dinotopterus; species Dinotopterus cunningtoni. The sequence goes on from JAOTRS010000039.1 coordinate 7,260,295, forward strand.
TTTCTTTTCTTAATAAGGGGTGGTTCAAACTTTTATGGTACATGGATATAAGATAAAGGTTTAAAACATATGAGATGCTCTGTAGGACATGGGCAGAATGGCCATAGTTGAAGTTGGTCTGAGATGGACATGATTGATATTTTGACCCATGAAAACAATTAAACAAACAGCTTCCTGTTAATTACAAGAGGGAGAGCAATAGTAGACCCTTTGTTACAGCTTTTCTAAGCAAGCACAGCAAAAAAGTGACAAACGAGGACAAAAGGGATATTATGGCTATGCTGTCACTGGGTTTGGCAGGCTGTTGTCTGAGTGGATGGTGATGGGTTGACAGGGAAGATGGGGCTTTGAAAGCCTGGTACTGTGTTTCATGTTCAGAATGAGAATTGCACACCTCTTTAGAGGTTTACTCTGCCCGCTGAAAAACAATGCCATTGACCTTCCTTGTGTCCATAAGGACCAAAAGGCAAAAGGAGGGCTGAGAAGGTTTGGACACACATAGTGCAACATACGTACGTAAATGCAAAAGAGGATCTTGAATTGCTTAGTGTGAGCAGTTTTTACTCCCACATGAACACCTAGTTCCACTTTTTTTTTTTTTTTTTTAAATATTATCAAAAGTTAGTCTTTGATAACACAGTGTATATCACAATGACACACTATTATTAAACTATTTTCCTCATTAATAGAATTCTGATATGCTGATATCATTTCTCATGTCTATAGGTGTGGACTCTCCCACTCAGTACAGCTGTGAGGCTCACAATGACAAAGGACTAACTGTTTCCAGAGAGGCTCATGTCAACATTAAAGGTAAAACAGCAAGGCGGGAATGCACTTGCATTAAAACAAAATTTTCACGTTTTGCTAAAGCCTAAGCTAAGTTGTCTTGTATACTTATTTCAGAAATTCCAGCCAAGGTCTCCAAAATCACTGTAGTGAAACGTGAAGCAAACAAACTCAACATAAGCTGGATTCCTGGACACGATGGCTTTTCCGCACTCACTGTCTGCCACATCACAGTAAATAATTTATCTCGATATGAGTTGTGAATGTAATTTTTTAAATAGTGGGCACATTGTAGCTCTTTATATGTTTTTTTTTTTTTTTTTATTATATTTATAAAACATATGCTACTACTGTATGGAACATTTTAAGCCTAAATAAATTTGAAAAGTTGGGCAAATAAATTTTAAATTAGGTGCTCACATAACATAAATCTATTTTTAAATTATTTCTAGGTGATAAATGTTGTTTTGACTCTGTTCTAGGTGAGAGAGCTGGGCAGAGAGTTGGGCAGTCCTACTAAGGTGCACAGTGTGTCAGTCCCTCCATTTTCATACGAGATCACTGACCTAAAAGCCATGACCTGGTATAACATGAGTGTGTCGTGCGCAAATGAGATTGGCAAGTCGCTTCAGAGCTCCTGGGTCCAAAGCAACACTACAGAAGGAGGTGTGTGTTCTGTTCAAAATAAAAAAGACTTAACTTTTAAGGCCACTTGAGTTAGGATTAAGATGATTAAACTAATATGTTGTGGTATAATGACTTGTCATTTGGTACACACATTTTTGTTTCAGGGGAATAATCTAGTGGAATCAAATACAATAGTTGTGTTATTGCCTGAGACTTCTTTTAGCCTTGAGATTCTTTGTGAAGATGACTTTTCTGTAACCACAAGGGATTTGCCACTCTTATAGCACACACATCCCTAGGCTTCAGTGGCTGTGTGTGTGTGTGTGTGTGTGTGTGTGTGTGTGTGTGTGTGTGTGTGTGTGTGTGTGTGTGTGTGTGTGTG
>JAOTRS010000039.1:7317713-7330458 GCA_028565755.1 Dinotopterus cunningtoni
TAATTCTGACTCATTTTTAAATTCATTTAGTTACTGTAAATAATCTTACAATGCAGTTTAAAAAAAAAAAAACAGTAGTAAGATTGCACACACAGACACATATACAGACATTACAAAACACTTAAGTATCCTCTACTGTACACTAATGTCAATGGATATTTTTCTTTTACAAAGCCAAATTAAATCTAAAAATGTTAGACTTTTGGTTAAGTATTTAACAAAAAAAAAGTATGTTTGCATTTATTACTTAACCAGTAATGGTTACTTTCTGCTTATAAATATGACACAACAGTGAGAAGTGGTTATGTTTTGTTTTGCATCACTGTTTGTGTCATAGACTCTGAACAAACTAGAGACATGTGCTTTCTTTTTTTTTTTATAATCAGGTCAAAGATGGTAAAAAAAAAAAAAATGTTTAAAAGTCTAAATGCTTTCTCACCTAAGGTCTCTAGCTCTGTAGGCTAGTCTTCGGTCCTTTGAGCTGCATCCACATAAATGTACAATATTTGGCCAAAGGTATATAGACACCTGCCCATCACATCTATATGTGGTACTGACTGTTCCCCGGACACTAATCTCTGATTTCACTAATGTTGTAGCTAAATGGAGAAATCTTCCACAGCCACACTCCAAAATCTACTGAACTATTACAGCAAAGATCATAATTAAACAGTGAAATAATATCGTAGTATAATTAAAAAACATCTGTATAGAAAACTGTTTAAAAATACCAGTTTGTTATTTTGTTTTGTGTATACGGGCTGGGTTGGCATTTGGTGAGGTGGGATGTTGCAAAGTATGCATGCACATTGATTATTTGTTTAAATCTGAACGATAATGGTTGGCAGTATATTTGTTAAAAAACACAACTGTTTTTTTTTGTTTGTTTGTTTTTGTTTCAGGGAGGACGGTGAATTGGAGGATGGCGAAATTGATGATGAAGGGATTGGGATTGAAGAAGAAAATGAAACAAAGGTAGAGCCTGAAGATTTAGAAAAAGACAAAGAAAAGGAGAAAGTTCGGGAGAAAGATGATAAATCGTATCGGCACGCCCATAAGAGACACAGGAAAATCAAAGAAAAACGAAAGTTAAAAAGAAGACGAAGAGATAGACAGAAGGTATATTTTCAACTTCGCCCTCTAAAAAAATTACATCTTGTATCTGTAAAGGTGTTGCCTCTGGCAGTTTTTGATTTCTCATGTTTTATTGCTCTCTCTCTCTTAGCATCACTCCCCATCTAGTGGTTCTAGCTCTGACAGTTGCAATACTGATCATGAGCATCCAGACAGACACAAGAGCAAAAAGATCAAAAGCATCTACAGAGACTATGACGGTCGGTTTGCACAGGTAAATTTCAGTTTACTTAGAAGTCACTTATTGCATTCAGATTTACTGGTCAGTTTATGGTTTTACTCCCTGTTTAACCACATGTTGTTGTGTATCTGCTCATGTTTAGCGTGAACACGAACCTAGCGGAGGTCATGGAAAACCACCAAGATCAATACAGCGCAAAAACAGTGAAAGTGAGGAGAAATATGATTATGATGACGATCAGGATGACTTCTGTGAGGAGCTTTCCAAATACAAACAAGCCAAAGAGGTGAAATCACCAATAACCACATCCAGCAAAGCAGGGTCATCAAAAGAGCAGGGGACAAAGTCCAGCATGAAAGGGCAGCAGTGTATGTGTTAACTGTTCTACTTCTTTCTTTTAATTTCATTTTTAGCATTGTATACAGTATATGGGCTCGGGATTGTGCAATATTCAGTGACAGATTTTTTTAAGCACAATATTATGAATTTATCAATAGGCAATATTATGAATTGAATTTTATTTCATTTTAACCAACCATACAACATGACTGTGCAAAAAATGAAAAAATGGGTCACATAGGCAAAAAAATGTCACAGATTCATGAGTTTATTTTGTAAGTTCTACATATTTGTAACGTCATTCCCATATTCTGGTAGCAGTTATTATAACAAGTAATGATAACTTTGGTTCTACATGACATAACCAAAAACCTAATGCACAGTTTGATGTCTGAAGCCTCCCTTAGGTACGCCCTTCTTATTCTTTTTATGACCGCTGGCATCTGCTGCATTTACTGCCTCTCAGTACACCACTATCGCAGTAGCAAAATAAACAGGTACGGGAGCGGTACAGTAAGAGGTATCTTTCCATTACTAGTTAATCGATCGCAGATGGCATCGTTCTCCCTGACAGATTTTTAAAAATATACGTGAATATATTTTGGTGGCCGCCAAACTATCCTCTATGTATGGAAAACACTTTATCAGTATAAAGGCATCATTATGAGTGGTTTCTGATTATAATGAATGTCTGATAATAGAAAGTCAGTGTGATAGGACCTTACTGCCTGCTGTCCATCAGTTCAAATGTCAATTTTTCATTCAACTGTTTCAGTTGGTGGCCCATGTGGTCGTGGATATGGTGGAGGAAATTCGGGCAGGGGGCGTGGTGTGCTAAACAAGAAAATGAAGGGCAAAAACTGGGGCCGTGGCCGTGGCAGAGCTGGAGAACTTGGAGAAAGTGGCTGTGGAACAAAAGCGGTTAGGTTTTTTAAATGAAATTTGATAGCATTTTATATTCAGTAACTGTGTTTAAATAGCATATTCATAACCTTGCAGGAAGTACAAGGCCAACAGTGTTTCCAGAAAAAACGTCCAATCATGAGCCAAGAGTTTATCAATCAACACACGGTTGAACACAATGGCAGAAACGTCTGTAAATATTTCATCGAGGGTAGATGCATTAAAGTAAGTCTTTTTGGAGTTTTACTTGTATTTTAATATGTGCATGGCATGTTGCTTGATTTGGCTTTTAAATGTAATTGACTGTGAATGTATTTTCGCAGGGGGATCAATGCAAGTTTGAACATGATAATGTAGTCCCAGAGAAGAAGAAAGAACTTTGCAAGTTCTATGTCCAGGGGTACTGCACTAAAGGAGAAAACTGCATCTACATGCACAATATCCTTAAAAAAACATCAACAGAATATTTCCTTCCTGGCGAACCCCCCACCCTGCATGTCTTAGTTTTTTCCATGCTTTACCACACCTACTTTAATTCAGAACCTGTTAATTAGCTGATTAGGTAAATAAGGTGTGTCATGAGCTGACGTAAGACTAAAATGTGCTGGGCAGTGGCTCCTCCAAAACCAGGGTTGAGAACAACTGATTTAGCATAACTTGCGTTAATGTTGTTGAAATAAACGTAAAAAAGTTGTGCCGTTGTTTCACTGTCCTCGTATTGATCCTTACACAACATTTTACATGAATATCCTTGTAAGTTCTTCCACACTGGAGCAAAGTGCTATCAAGGAGACAACTGCAAATTCTCCCATGATCCTTTAACTGAGGTTACAAAAGAATTGTTAGACAAGGTAAGAGTTTATGTACCTGCACTGTTTATGCATCTGATCATTTGTTGATAATCTGTAAAATGACTGATCTTTCATGTTTGCTGACATGATTTCAGATTTTGAACACAGATGAGGACCATGCCAATGAAGAAGAGCAGGAACTGGAGTACCTGAGGAAGCAGGGCATAGTTCCTTTGCCCAAACCACCTCCTGGTGTAGGGCTTTTACCAACACCAGGCTCAGGGAGTCCCCAGGATGGCAGCAAAAAGATCCCTTCTCTATTTGAAATTAAAGTCCAGCCAACTGTGGACCTGGCACAGAAGATTGCACTAAGGTACATTGTTTTCTATATGTCTGTGCTAAATTAGAACTAGATGCAATTCCCGAGGAAAGTAGGGCTTTACCCTACTGCAGCACCCCTTCCCCTACACAGGAAACTCACAGACAGAGAGAATATAACCTGATATCTTGCATTTACTGAAATAGGAACAGCAGCTTTGTGATCCTAATACCTGACCCTGGAACCCTAGGCACTAGAGTTTTGGGTTTTCCTCGTTTGAATATAAGATTTTTGTGGGTTTGTGCAAAACTGAGTGAGCACCTTAGAAAAAGGTAGACAGAGGTAGTTCTTTGCTTATTCACTGCTTCTCCACTGTAAAATTCAGTTCAATTTCAATGCACCAGGTTCAAGGCCACATATGAAGGGGTCAATTATTTGATTGATGTGGTTTTTCTAAAATAGTCGAAATTTTCGTGCCATTCATCGTGAATTGTGTTGTTTTCTGACTGGACCAAAAATGAGCAAGGTAGAATTCACAAGAACAATGGGGTTTGCCGCGGACCTGCACCCAAAAATGGTGCAATTAAGAACACTTGAGAGAATTTCATAGATGTGTGTGCCAAATTGAGGGAGAAACGGCCTTCTTGTCTTGAATAGGAAAAATGGAAATTTTGAGAAAACTGTTGGTCCGATTCCATGAAAAAGTAATAACACTATTCCCGGGTGGGGGGAGGAGGGCTTGGGTCACGTTAACTTTTATTAATTGGCAAAGATTTTCTAATGAACTGTTGAGGCTTTGAAGATGATAATTTTAAAACAGAAAATGTCACACTTATTATATTTTTTGTGTGTATGGTGGTGCTTATTTTCTAGGCCAAATTTCTACAATAGCAGCTCTCCCCCATCCGGACAGTTTCAGGGTAGTGCAGGATCTGCCCAGGAGGACATGGAGACTGAAAGCATGATGTCCCCAGGCCACAGTCATTCTATACTGCCACCTGCAGAGTCCCCTGGATCTATGGGTGGTTCTGCTCTTCACTTTCCAGGCCTTCCCCAGAGTCCAACACAAGCGCTGCCTCAGGGATATGGCCAGTGCATTCTCATGCCAGCCACAGGACTGCAAGGTCAGCCCTCAGTCTTCCATCAGAATAAAAATCCTCAGACGAACCAGCAGGGGGCACCATTCAAGGCTGGCGGACAGACAGACATACCTTTTCAAGCTATGAGTCAGATGCCATCTGAGTTTTTCAAAAGCTTGTTCAGTGTCCAGCCAGTTGGCTTAACAGGTAGGAATGAAACTTAACATGTTTTTCCCTCCTCCTTTAGAAAGAAAACTTATTTTACGTATTATTCAGCTTAATTAACTTTATTGAGTTGAATTGAAAGCTTTATGAGACAGTGGTGTAGTGGTTAGCACTGTCGCCTTGCACCTCCAGGATCCGGGTTCGATTCCCGGCCAGGCTCGATTCCCGTCTCTGTGTGCATGGAGCTTGTACGTTCTCCTCGTGCTTGGTATGTTTCCTTCGGGTACTCTGGATTCCTCCCACAGTCCAAAGATATGCAGGTTAGGCTAATTAGCGTTCCCAAATTGACCAGAGTGTGTGAATGAGTGTGTAAGTGTGTGCATGTATGTGTGCCCTGCCTCGTGCCCTAAGCCTCCTGGGATAGGCTCCAAGTCCATGCGACCCTGAATAAAGCGGTATAGAAGATGAGTGAGTGAGTGGTATTTTATGAATTTTCATTTATAAAATAGAGACCAGGAACACTCTTATTTGGAACAAAAGTTTATGACAACAAATAAATATCCTGCAAGTGATTTAATATATATTCTCCACTCAAGTATGAAAATCTGTCAAAAGAACTTCTTAGTTCTGTTATATGCATTGCAAGTAAACTGTGTTTTCATAAGCACTGTGCTGTAATTATAATTTTATTTTTCTGATTGGAAATTTTTTCTGAACCCCTGACCTTCTGTGCTTTATATATTCTTCTTTTCCCAGAAGAAGCCCAGACAGGGTCTATGCAGGACCAGGAAGGTAGTGCCCAGTCCCTCAGTGGCATGCAGGACATCTTGCCAGCTGTTCAAAAAGCTCTGCTTCTACACCTGAATCAAACTCAACAGGACTCTGACTCCCACAGAATTGAGGGACAGGACTCCATACCATTAAGCAAAGACAAAGGTAAGGGATGAAATACACTGTATATAAATATGTTTATTTTTGGTCAGGTCCATACATTTTGGAACAAAGATAAGTTTTTTTTGGAATTTAAAGTCAAGATTTTTAGCTTCAAGGGGTTTCACAAAAGCATTAACAATTCAGGAATTATAGCCATTTCATACACACACCTTTTTTAGGGGACTTGTGAATAATAGAACAATAATTACAAACATAAGGATTGCCTAATACTTGGATGAAAATGCTTTGTAATCAATGACTGCCTGAAGTTTGGAAGCTATGCACATGACCAAATGCTGAGTTTCCTGCCTTGTGATACTTTGCCAGGCCTTTACCGCATCTGCCTTCAGCTGCTGCTTGTTAGTGAGTCTTTTCTCATTCAGTCTTCAGCCTTGGGTAGCTTTATTCATCTGAAATATGAAGCAGCATCCTTTCAGTTTAGCAGCATTTGGCTGAATCTGAGCAGAGAGTGTAGCCCTGTACACTTCAGAATTCATCCTGCTAATTTTATCAAGTCACTCAGAACCACCTCCAAACCTTTTATCTGCTTGATTAGTCATATAGTAACGAGAGAACAGTCATCACCTGGCCATGCACCTGCTTGTCACCTATTTATTCCATTATTTATGAGCAAAAAAATGGGTGACTGTATCAAAGTGGCTCTAATTCCTGACCCGTTAAGGCTACAATTTTGTCAAACCCCTAGAATTAAAGTGGAAAGTCTTGACTTTGCTCAAATCTTGAGTGTTTTATTTCAAATTCATTGTGGTGGTGTACTGTACATTTTCCAAATGTCAAAAAAGAAGATTTTTGTTCCAAAATTGATGGAACTGACTATATATACACAATCTGAGCATGTATATTATTGGTAAAAAATGTATTACTTGTTTCAGATGAAACCACAAATTGGTATTCCAGTGATGATGAGGATGGCAGCAGTGTAACAGCCATCTTAAAGACACTTAAAAAGCAGAATGAAATGCTGCAGACACAGCAGTCCCAACAGGCTAAGCTTCAGCAGTCTGCCATGCCTGCGGCCCCCTTTAATGACCCCCGGCTTCATAAGGAAAGGGCTCTGTTTGACCATCGACAGCATGCTCCAGATGCCAAGAGAGAATCTGAAGCTGTAATTGACCCCAGATTAGCCAGGGATAGTCACAAGCCTGTAGAACCTGTGAACTCCAAGGCGGGTCCTCATTATCATCCACAAGCTAGCTCCTCTTTGATTCAAAAACATTCTGGTGGGGATGAGGATGAGGAGGGAGAACGCGAGCTGAGGGAGCGAGCTGCCCTAATCCCGCTTGATCCCAGTCCTGGAGCTATGCTGCGTGACCCTCGCTGCCAAATCAAACAGTTTAGCCACATCCGTGTTGACATTCTCCTTCAGCGACCAACCTTCTCTCACAATGTTGTCTGGGCACCTGAGGATCTCATACCACTGCTGATCCCTAAGCAGGAACCCTCTATTAATCTTCCTCTGCCACCCCTTATTGCAGATGCCCAGTTGAACCGCAACCTCTCCACCACTTCAGACCTCCCATTCTCTGCCGTGAATCCTCCAGACCCACGTCTGGCAGCTGCCCGTCTTAGAGAAGATGTAGATGCCCTGGGCATCCCCCATGGCAGGACGCTGCAACCTCGACTTAACTCTGAGAAACCAACAGATCCCCGGACTCATAAAACTGGAGAGGCTAGGATAAATCGGTCTGGGAGCCTGGACTCAAAGCTGCCTATCAAGAGAGAAGGTTCCTCTGGTGCAGGGGTTTCAGATCCAAGATTACAGCGAGGTGCATCACGTCAGTCTGCCACTTTGGCTAGACCTGATTCAGAGAAGCTGCCCCCATATGCCCCTCGCTTGGCATCTTCCACAGGTAACAATTTGGAAAGCCCCACAACACTGCTTGGGGGCATTAGCTTGTATGATCCACGTAACAACACATTGCTTTTACCAAAACCAGAGCCAGAGGAGCCCCTAAAAAATGCAGGCATCTTAAAGCAGGCAGAGAAATGCGAGAGCCTTCCACTGCCACAGGTGCCTGAAAAAAAGAGTAAAGATGTACAAGAAGTCTTAGAAACCCAGAGCAATGGTTCTCAGCCAGGCCAGACCATGCCAATGGCTGCAGCAGCTCCTTCCTGCTCCCCGGTACGTACAGCAGCACCCGCCATGCACAACCTTCCAATCCAGCAACTGGCAGGACTCATACGTCCAGCTTACACAGATAGCCGACAGAACAGACCTACTGGACAGGCTAGTGGAGCCCAAGAGGAAGAAATAGATATGGACAAAGAAGTTGAGAAGAAGGGCAGGCCATTAAGGGATGTATTTAAGACTTTTGACCCCACAGCCTCACCATTCTGTCAGTAAACATTTCTTTGTTGAGACCCCTGTCAGTCTCTTTTAAGAATTCACGTCACTGTATATGTTTCATTCCTTATTTATTTTTTTATATACACTTCACCATGTCACATGGCCTGCAAACATGTTATCAACTTAAGTTAGCAACAAACATCAAATGTATGACACATGCTCCTCAAATGGTCCATGAGATTTATTTAGAATAAATGTGGTTAGATCATTTACAGGTGTACAGCTATTTATACGGAGATTGTTTGAGGGGAACTGTCACTGTGTGGTTAAAAATAATGTATAGTGGTACATAAACTATAACAGTTAAATATCTTAGATCTGTGTATTACATAAAAGTGTAAAATTATGCTAAGACATTTTATGAAGTAATACTGTGCAAAGCTTGTAATTATTTAAAAGTATACGTGAACATGTGGCTAATGTACTACAGCTAGATTACTTCTCAATCATTTGTGATACTTTGTGCTGAAGAGACAACTCGAGCAAGAAAAATTAAAGACCAAAATTCATGTAAAGGATTTTATGAAATCTGTAGCACTTTATTTTCTAGACAACATTTCAGTTAATGGTTGATTGTGTTAGGTGTTTTTCCATATCTTTAAACTGAATTGTTTTGATTACCTGTGTTAGAATGGTTGTCCATCACCTTGCTTTTATATTGTCTTAAATAAACTGCAAATGCTGTGACTTTTCACATAGGTGTATACTATCACCATCATCATCATTTCCTATTTCTGTTAATGAGTTATGTTAAATTATTCATTATGAAAACTTTATTTATATGTTTCGAGCACACTGATGGGTGGTGCAAGGCTTGGTGTTGCATGATGTAGTGAAGTCTTGCGGAGACCTAGGTCATCTGTCTCAGGATTCAGTTGCTCTTGTGTCCGGTGGATGAGGAGGTTCTTTTTCCACTGTAAGCACAGAGAAGCCGCCTTTGCTGCTTCTGAGTTGGGCTCAGGTTGTCTCAAGCCCTGCCACATTAAAAAGAACACTTTTCTTATTCACTGGATAAATTCAATGCATCTGTGCATTCAAATCCCATCTCCTGGGATTTCTGGGGTTTACGCAAAATGGTGTGAAAAAAAAGTCATGAATTGATAGTTGATGCAAACCTCCCTTTTAGAGGGATGTCGAAGAATAGTCAGTCACTCCATGTGGCAGAAGAATCTAGAAAAACTAGATCCACGGTGGATGTGATGCATATCTGCCAGAGGCAGTGCAGGTCCAAGTTGAATCAGTGTCATGAATCAATGGCGTGTGATCTTTTGTTATATCTGGGACTGATTCACAGAGATAGAAAGTTTATGGTATAACCACTCTTCAATGGTGATGATCAGAAAAGCATCTCAAAACACACATTTTAAACTTTTAGGTGAAGTAGACAGAAATCTTTGGCCATTCCTCCTCAAAAGGGCTGGTCATTTTTCACTATCAAGCTCTGGTGAGCCAGTGCCTGCTGTCATCTAAGATTTCTGTTTCCTTTTGCCGATTGAAACAGTTTTTTGTTTTCTGCTGTTGTAGCTCATCTCAACAAGGTTTAAGATGTAAGCTGCTCAACATTGTAAAGATTGGTCTAGAGAGTTGCTGTAGCTTTCTTGTCAGCTTTTCTTGTCAGACATCTCTCATCAACATGTTTCTGCCAGCAGGACTGCTGCTCATTGGATGTTAATGGTTTTTCAAACCTTTCTGGACCACTCTGTGTAAATTCTAGGGACTGTTGCATACGAACCTCGCATGGGATCAATTCTGAAATGCTCAAACCAAACCGTATACAGACAACTATGGCATAGTGGAAGTAACTTTTTTCCTAATTCTGATGTTTGATGAGAACATTAACTGAAGGTCTTTCCCTGTATCTGCATGATTTTGTCACATGATAGGGTAATAATTGCATGAATGTACAAGTGGTCCGAAGGCTGTGTTCACATTAAAAGCCACATTGCTCAATTCCAAAGTTTTGGTCAGATCAGATTTGCATGTCATGATGGCTCACGTTCATATTTACAAGTGACAAATCTGACTCTAATGTGGACGTGTCTGTCCTCAAATGACACGCATGCACACACTGAGACGTCTTTGCTTGCACCATCTAGTTAAAACAAATTATAGTTGACTGACATCATTTTATTTAGCAATCTTTTGGGAAATTTAAAATTTTAATGATAAGCACCCTTACCCTTCTGTAAACACTTGTAGAGAATTACAGTTGATTATATTTTAAACTTATGCACAGTGTATTCTTAGATTTTAACATATATGAGCTGTACTCTTTAATTTAGAAAACAGTTGTTAATTACATTTCCCATCTGTACATATGTATTTGTATTTGTGTCATATAGATATTTATGCACTTTGCTAACCTACGGGTGACCAGATTTTGTGATAAAACATCTTGGTACTGTACCCGGTACTGCATATTATCATCCACCTACTTCCTGACAATGACCAACAACCACTGTCTTGTGTGTTTTGCAAGCTCTTTTGTTTTCCCCATGGTGATGGATGATAGTCATTTTACATGTCAATTTTTATACCCTGTGTAAATAGAACATAGTCAATACCAAATGTACCAAGAGTTTTATAGTTACTGGAAACTAAGCACAATGTGTCAATAATTATGCAACATGAGGCAACAATTCTAATAAAATTTCAACATTAAAAGAAAATTATAAAATGTAATATGAATTGCTAAATATACAGTGCATTTGGAAAGTATTCAGAGCCCCTTCATTTTACCATTTTGTTATGGTAACCTACAGTACACTCAGTACCCATAATGCCAAAGTGAAAAAAGAATTTTAGAAATGTCTGTACATTTATTTAAAAAAAAAAAAAGAAATATTACATGTACTTACTGTACATATATACTGTATACTGTACCTTGAAATTTAGCTCAGGTGCCTCCCATTTCTCTTGATCAGTGCAAAACACATGAAAGCCTTCTCAGACTCGGCATCAGTACAAAGCACATGAGGAACAAGATTCTCTGGTCTGATGAAGCCAAGATGAAAGTAAACAGTTTGGTTTTAATTTTAAAAGTTATGTCCAAAGCAAACCAGGCACTGCTCATCACCTGCCCAATACCCTCCCCACAGTGAAGCATGGTGGTGGCATCATGCTGTGGGGGTGTTTTTCAGCAGCAGGAACTGGGAGACTGGTCAGGGTTAAGGTAAGGCTGAATGGAGTAAAGTACAGAGATATCCTTAATGAAAACCTGTTCCACAGTGCTCTGGACCTCAGACTGGGCCAAAGGTTCACCTTCCAACATGACAAGATGCTAAGTACACAGCAGAGACAACACAGGAGTGGCATCTAGACAACTCTTAATGTCCTAAAGTAGCCAAGCCTGGAATTGAACACTTTTTGAACATTTTTAGATAGACTGTGCAAATGATCCCCATCCAACCTGACTGAGCATGAGTGGCAGACATTCCCCCCAATCCTGGTGTACAAAGCTTGTCGTGTCAAACCCAAAAACACTGTAACTGCTGCCAGTGGTGCTTTAACAAAGTACTGAGTAAAGGGTCTGAATACTTTATTAAGCACATGTAATATTTCATTTTTAAAAATAAATTTACAGAAATTTCTAAAATTCTGTCGTAACTTTGTCATTATGGAGTACTGAGTGTAGAGTGAGGAAAAAACAAATTAAACAACTGTAGTATCAGGCTGCAAGAAAAGGAAGGGGGTCTGAATACTTTTTGAGTATACAGTACTGTGTAGTACTAGTTAAAAGTTAGGACACGAGTTTTGATTTATTACCTACAATCTGGAACAATCCAGGCAGAGGGTAGTAACGAGTTACATTTACTTCAGTAACTTTTTGAAACAAATGTACTTCTATGAGTAGTTTTAGTGCACCATACTTTTTACTTTTACTTGAGTACAGTAGATTTGTGAAGAAGAAACGCTACTCTTACTCCGCTACATTCGGCTCCACCCAACTCGTTACTCTCCCAACCATTTATTCTAAACATGCAGCCAATAGATCTTGCGCCTGACTGCCTGACAATGATCACATGACTCTGTTTGACCAATCAGATCTTCAGCTGGTGTTTTATAAATTCATCCTACCTGTGAATTCGTCCTACTGTACATACGCTCACTGCGCATGCGCAAACAAAAGTTTTCACAACTTTCTCTAATTTTGCGGAACGCCCATAAATCTATGCTGCTAATAGTGGGATTTTGCGGTTAGTGTACAATCTTGCGATAAGTATAGAATGCTTTTTTTCATGTTTGTGTGACATTACGATTGAAACAGTTACTCAGTACTTGAGTAGTCTTTTCACCGAATACTTTTTTTTACTCTTACTTAAGTAATATTGTTTGGCTACTCTACCCACCTCTGAATACAGGATATATCCAAAAGTATAAGCCATTATTGGGCAGAGTGCTATAAACATTACACAAAACACTTCTAGTCAGCTGTTTGACTAGAAGCGAGACTAGAAGCGTTTTGTGTAATGTTTATACTGTAGCACTCTGCCCAATAATGGCTTATAATTTTGGAGTTGAATAAAATGAATA
>JAOTRS010000039.1:7358523-7368783 GCA_028565755.1 Dinotopterus cunningtoni
GTCAGGAAGAGACTGTCTTTACACACAAATACATAGCCTGTTTGTTACTTTACCCATGAAGTTGTGTATTTAATGTGAGCAGTGTTAAACTTGAGCTATGTTGAATGTGAAATAAATTTTATCTGATCTGCGTTTAAAGCAAGCTGTGTTTAGACCTTTTAAAGGACTGATCTCCTACCCAGTGACAGCTGTGTCCACCTCATGCATTAGCGGGATGGACAGTTCCAACAGGTTATCATGTAGTTTGTTCTCATGTTCTGGATTGGCACTAAGTTACACAAACAAGATTTACAAACACAGTGAGGAACAGAAAAGTCAGTGACAAAGTTACACACATTAGCACTTACTATAACTAGCTATATAGAAATGTTATACCTTATATACAGTATATCTATATACACACATTAAATCTTACCTCCTGGCATGTACTAAAAATATCAGTGTTTCATTTTCACCAGACAGATGACTTGTGTCAAATAGTACAGACAGATGGTACTAAAACAGAGAGGAACAAACAAACCCATTAAAAAATGACCAGAAATACAGCTCCCTAAAAAATTCTACTGAAACAACTAGTACATTTAACTCTCTTAAGTGAAACAGTGGCTGCAATAAATTGAGATGTAATAAATAAATAGGAATTAAAGGTCGATGTATGACCAGTGTGACTGCAAAACGTGATAAATTTTTGGGCTTATTTGGATTTTTGGCAAATTCTTTTCCTTAGGCACACATGGGTGTCTATAGCAATATAAAAAAAAATCAGAAAATCACTACATATTCTACTTTTAGAACTTTTCAACTATAACTAGCACTATTGTATTGTGATGTATTTGGGAGCCATGATGCATGACTTCATAGTCATATTTACGAAAAAAAAATTAAGCAGAGAGATTTTGCTTGTTGCTTTTTAAACAAGAGATATGAGATACATGTGTTGTGGAGGAAGCTGTTGCAGTCATTATGTCTGATTACATTTACTTTTACAGCACTGTGCAAAAGTCTTGAAACAAACCTCAATTCTTCATATTAAATTTAAACATGTAGATTAAATTAAAGAAATTGGAACAAATGTTTTACTGTGACAAGCTGCAAAGTGCCTAAGTATACAATCTACAAATTGCTACTCGACAGCAATCTAATTTCCCCTCTAATCACTAAGTATACTAATCACCGGCCTGATCCTATGTCATCATATGATATACCTGTTTCTGACTGGTTAGATGTTGTTGTTTTTTTTTTTTTTGCTTGAATGATTCATAGGTCACTCTCTGGCTTAACAAACAAAACACATTCCTCTGACACTCCTCAGGTAACACTGACATTTCCTTTCAGGAAACCTGGAGAACTATTCATCAAGCCTGCATTAAAAAATACAAGAAAGTCTGGCTGTGTACAAGCAAAATATGAAGAAATGACGGGTGGCATAAGACATTTACACATAACTGTATATGCCGTCATTTAATGCCCAGAAGGATGTTATATGGCGTGCAGCGGTATTATCGTGTGACACAAACCTCAGCACTTTTATCCTTGTGTCAATTGCTTCTGTGTAAATGAAGCATGAATTTTCTATTGTTTTAAATAAAAAAACAACCAACCTATTACTGATACTAAATTGCATATTTTCAGTGCCAGGAAACGCAGATTTATCCATTGTGATAAAATTGTGGGAGGTCATAGCATTTTGCACACTGTTATAACCAAAACAATTTGACATGATATTTTGGCATTTGTTGCATCTTTGTAACTCATTTTGCAATCAAACTGATCATACTTTACTTAATAAAACGGGTGCATAAGTCAATCTATTTTACTTAGGTAAAGTGGCTCTTTTGTGTCCACCTTAGTCTGGGCTCTCATGAAAGGAAATCCCACACTGCATTTGAGGAAGTCCAGCTGAATCAGTTCACAGGAAATACCCTTCTCTTCCTGCAGGAGAAATTCACATTAATAAACACTAAAGTAAGATATTAAATTAATAAGGTTTTACTACCAAGCAGCCAATTCAGTTAGAACTGACACATTACAATTCCGCTACTGTGCTTTTTTGAAACAATCTCTTGTTAAAGGCATGGAGATGTTCTACATCATGTTATCACAAAGAAATACAACACCCCTGTACCCAAACTGTTTAGAATGACATTGGCTTAATAATAATAATGATATTTTAATGATTAAAAACTCATTCATTACATGCTCTTATATGTGCTTACTGGTCACTTGATGAGGACCTATTCTAATTTTGACATATGCTGAACTCACTGTGACATTCCTTAAACCAGTTTCAGATGACTTGTGGCTTGAGACATGGCTCATTATCAGGCTGGAAGGAGCCATTATTAAGGAACCATGTCCTCAGCAACAATACTTGCTGTGGCAATTGGTGCTTGATTGATTTCAAGGGACCCAGTGTGTGCCAAAGATTTTTCCCACACCATAACATCTCAGAGTACAGCCTGAATTGCTGACTGTATCCATGAAGCTCTTTTTTTTATGCAAATTTGTGATCCAACTATTTTCCTACTGTAAAAGTTTAAGATTGAAAAAAGGAAATTAGAATGATTGAAATTCAAGATGACCAGGTGATATCGTCCCAATCTTCAGTTGTCCACTTCTCCTCAGCCAGTGCCAAATGTAGCCTCAGATCTTGACTGACGAGTGGAAACCAACGTGGGTTGTAGCCTATCCGCTTTATGGTTTAAACTCATGTGCATTCTGAGGTGCTTTGAGGTGCATGGATGTAAAGTGTGGTTATTTGAGTATACTATAGCTTTTCTGTCTAGTTATTCTCATGTGACCTCTTCATCTTTAAAATGTTTTTGTTTTTTTTGACAAAAACCGCCACTGTCTTAAGGTCATACGTTAATTAACTGTTCTTTTTACACTGTTTTTTGTAAACTCTAGACAACTTTATTTAAAAATCCTAGGAAATTAGCAGTTTCTAAAATACTTAAACCAGCACACATAATCATTATCTATATACAATATATATCTATATACAATCTATATCTGCTTGCTTTTATGTGTTGTGCTGCTGCCACAGGGTTGGCTGATTAAATGACAGCAACGGATCTTGATGATTCAAACAGCAGTGGCCTTCGTACTGTACATGTTAAAAAATGGAATAACTACATCAGTTGAAATATGTAATAATGACACTAAAGTCTGACCTCTGTTTTAGGCAGGAATGTCAAAAAATACAGTATGCACTTCAAATAAGCAACTATGTTAAAATGTGTGTACATAAAAGTCACAAGTGTATGCACAACTACAATTCTGATAGAACCATATAGGAGTTTTGGTCCTCACAAAGGGTTAGAAAATATGCATATAACCGTCACATCGTTCAGCAGATTGTCACACTCTACCTCATTTCCACAAACACCACAATGCCTATAACTAAGGCTGCACAGGACCACAACACTCAGCCAGCACAGACGCTGACACATTAATCTTACTTATCACAAACACCTATGCACTATTACTGTACTTATCCACAATATTAAAGGACTCAATACACAAACTTTACATGAATAAACTGTCCTAGTTACTGTACCAGTCTCTAACAAGCCTTGCATTCTGTTGCCTGGTTTTAACCTATTTATTTATTTAGTCAAGTGACTCTTGTCTAGTCTTGTTTTACTTGTTTTATTATTAATTGCCTAAACATTACCTCTTTTCTAATTACAATTTTCCTGTTGTTTTGGTTCTATGTTCTAGCTTTCTTTCCCTGCACTTGCATCCTTACCAGTCAGCTGACAATAAAAAAAGATTAAAAATATATAGTTCTGTACAATACAAAACAATATGACAAAGCACAATTCAAAATTGATTGCTAGAACATAAATGGGACAAAAATAGCTTGTTAAGTGCTATTGTTTTGGTTATGTCTATGACTTCTTGAATTTCTTCCTGAGGAGGAAGGATTACTAGCTAATGCAGAAGGCTTGACTGTTCAGAATACTAGTGGGGAAATTACAATAACACATCTTTGCAATTATCCTAAATGTTAAGCTTTTAACTTACACTATGCAGCTGATCTACTGTACTGACCTACAGTACTATGAACTCATGACAGCCTTATAAAGGAATGAACAATAAAATGCATCATATACAATTTTACACACACACACACACACACACACACACACACACACACACACACACACAGAACAACATACAAAAAAAATGAACAGTAAAAGTGGAAAACCTCTGGATAGTGTGTTTGGAAGCTTGTCCAAACACTGCATAGATTCTTTGGCTTTTTGTAAACAGTAAGGCTTTGACCCTTGCAGGGAATGAATAGTCATGGTTCATGGAGCTGGCCTTCTACAGCCCATCCATGGGAGGCCTAGGGAGAGCTGAGAGCCACCAGGGCTCTGACAAGTGCACTGATAAAACAGACCAACTGGTGCTCATCAAACTTTTGTGCAGAAGGAGAAGAGGAGGACTCAGAGACTGCAGAGCAGGACATGATTCATGGGCCTGATGCACTGACCTCTCCCTGAGTTTACAATGGTGCTATTCTTAGCTTGACTAGAGTGCACTTGGAAGAAAATATATCAATAAATAGTCTCTTCAGATAACAGGGATGGGACAGCTTGAAAATGTTTTCAAAACACACACCACAACACTATGATACTTTGGCGGTGTATATTTGAGTCACTTTGCATGTGACTTGGTTTACTAACATCACCACAGAATTATGAGCTCCATGGGCACCTAGCGTGGCACAGGGTAGAATTTTTTTTAAACCTTTACCAAGTGTGCTCGTCTGCACCAGTAATAAGATATAAGTACTGGGAATACTGGGGTACCAGCATTTCCTTTATATCCTGACTGCACAGTGCTGTATTACAAACAGCAATACTCCCTTACTAAAGGGCAAAAGAAGGGAAGACAGTTTGTTTACTTATTGTCCTCCTGGCAGTCTGTGAGAAAGACCTGACATATGAACACTCTCTCTTTGGACATGGCTGTCTGTCTTCACCATGTTTCACATGTTTGTGTCTCACTTTTGCTGGTTTATGCTGTAAAATCCCTTTCAATTAATTTTAATACAAGCAAATGTAAACTCTACATGAATGCTAATGGGAGCTTTTGATGTTTTTCGTAAAAAGTCCCTTAAACAGTGAACAGCCAATTTCACAAATCATAGAATGTCAAAAGACAGAAATAAGTATGAATAAAAGTTGTGATGTAGCCTCGTTATCATTTTAAATCAAATAAAGAGAATAAATGACTTTTGACTCTAATAAAAGCACAGCGTATGTGGGTCTACACATCAGCTGCCCTCGAAAGATTGTAATTCTGAGAGAGTTTCTGAAATCCATCAGCGGGAGCAGCTCACCTCTAGAATAAGGTTGTAAAAAACATAAACAATGAAGTCTAAAACAAAACAAAAGAAGTGCATGAGTTCATATGTGGTCCATCAACACGGGAAATAGCACCATGGGAATTGATCTGGCTTGACCTCTGCTCTGCATGGAGTCATATCTAAAACCGCTGGCTCTTTACTAAGCTGAAGTATTTCGAGTGTTTAAACATATGTCCAGTAATAGAATAGTCAGAACAATGCTGATTATTGTATGAACTGCTCTTTCCAGGTGGGTTGTATCATCAAACAACTTTGGGTTTAACAAAACAGTCGTCTAGCCAACACAATATGGCCCTTGTCAAAGTGGCTCAGATCCTTACATGTGCCAGTGTAACAAGGTAATCCATGTATATATTTAAAAATCACATTTTTAAATAGCAAATGGCACTTATCAGATTGTTTTTTTCTGTGTCAACATATTTCTAAAGATGGAAAAAAAACTAATTGAGGGAATGAAACTAGAAGTCCTTAAAAGTGATCATGCCTGCCAGTCCTACATTTGTTTTCCTCTCTACAGAAAAATCCACACATTGTTTGAGTCTGAGTAAGTCCAGTGTGACCAATATCTTACACGGCACACATGTGCTTACAACAGAATGTGTTTTGATAACTTTAGCTTGAGTAAAACCCATGTTACTAGATTACAATTTAGAAGATGCTCCTGGAGGCTGAGATATGGTGATAAAAGAAGGCTGCAATATGATGATAGCCAGCTGCTTTAGCTTACACCAGCAAATCTGTCACCTCCTGTTTCCTGCACTTCCTCTTCTACAGTACTTTTTCTCTCTCTCTCTCTCTCTCTCTGTGTTGTTGGAAATACTAGATATGCTACATGTGTCTGTGTTTTAATGACTCACCCGCTGCAGAAAGTTTATGTAATGAACCTCCCTGGAAAAATTTAGGTAGATGTTGGTGTCATAAGCGTCATCGCCAGCATTTACAATGGTTATATTGAGAGATACATTTTTCACTCCTCCGAGAGCAAGGTGGGGCCTGATGTATTGTCTGAGCGAAAAACATAAAAGAACATATAGGGCAACATGAAGCTAAGGCTTTGCATTATTATACTATATATTATACTATACTATATATTACTACTATTATATTATTAATATATATTATTAAAACAATATGAAATATGCATGCAATGCACTTCCTTAAGTATGTCAGTAAGTGTCTAAGATTCTCTAATGTTGAAATAGACATGATATTCCTTCTGCATACACACTTGTAGCATATCATCTGTTGTTTTGAATCATGATCAAGAGAAGTCTCTCTCTGTTACATGCACACTTACACACTCCAGCATTTAAATATTTAAATCAGTCAATTATTGAAAATCTCACGTGTGACTTTAGCAGTGACGTTAAGGAAACACTATCACCATTTGGACAAAACAAACAAACAAAAAAACACATTTTTACAAAGCTGACTCCTAGACCTCCTTAAAAGGTGGAAGATGGATGACATCCAGTGGTAGTCAGAGCCAAGCATGTGTCAGAGCCCAGCATACACACCCACACAGACTCAAACTTTATGACGTCAATCTCCAGCAAGCAGCAGCCAAGTAAAAAGAGAGCAACAATGAAGAGAACGGAAGAACAGACAGAAGATTTTACCCTGAAAGCAGCAATTTGCCGTGTAGCTTCAGGTCAGCAGCACAGTCATCAGACAGACAGTTCTTTTCAAACCAAGTCTGCAAACAGACAAAGTACAGGATGTTTACACAAGTTAAATGTTCGTGTGATAAATGGTAAATTGTGTGCTAGAGGGTGCTATTGTGCAAAAATTCAGACATTGTGTTTGGATCCTGCATAGACATTTTTCTGATCATGGGTGGCTCAGTGTTCACCTTTAAAGATTCCAAAACCAAGTTACAGTTACAGTCCGCTAGAATAAAACAATATTTTTGTTGGAATAATTATAAATTTGGCACCTCTGCTTTTAGAGTACTTAAAGTAGTAAAAAACTGATTTGTTAGAAAGGATACTAATTCCATGATAACCGATTCCTGATGTACTAAAAGATTTTTATTCTAGAGAGTAAAACTTATGGGCTAACAAAAATGTGGGCATTAAGATGAGCCTTACACAAATAAAACCATCAGGCATTCACATTCCACAAAAATAAACATTCATTAATGTCTGGGAAATTAAACTTCTTGAATCTGAATTCACTGAAAAAAAGTTTAGCATTTAGCAAAAGAAAGCTATTCTTTATTTAATCAGGCTGCAGAGGCCGGTAATAATTTGAAGTGTTCAGCAATTTACTGAATGTCTCTCTTGGATGGTCTATAAAATTTAACCTCATTTCTTGCTGCAATCTTCTCTCCTTTCTTCCAACGCAGTACAGGCGAGAGTGAAGCAAGCTCATGTTTGCGATGAACATCCAGCACATGCTTGCCCAGGCTGTAGGATGCCTCAAAAGTGATTGCTGCGAACACGTCCTTAACTTCCTTCTGTGGACACAAAATTACACAGGTTTAAATGGAACAAATAATCAAATAAAAACACTGTACATGTTCAGTCTCCTTCTTATTGTGCTGTCATAGACTTTACCAATTGACATGCTCAGAGAGGCCTGTAGGTTCTACGATGTAGCTCATGGGTTTATTCGTTTTTTTTTTAGCATTGTATAGTCTGAACTTGTGGTGAATGTGCTGGGACATCCACTCCTGGGAAGACTGGCAACTGTCTTAAATTCTTTTCACTTGTGAATAATCTTTATTGTTTTATAAAGATTAACTCCAAGTGGAGGGAAGCACGTTGGTGTAGGGGTTAGCACTGTCGCCTTGCACCTCCAGGCTCAATTCCCGTCTCTGTGCGCATGGAGTTTGCATGTTCTCTCCGTGCTTGGTGGGTTTCCTCCAGGTACTCTGGTTTCCTCCCACAGTCCAAAGATATGCAGATTAGGCTAATTGGCGTTCCCAAATTGCCCGTAGTGTGTGAGTGAGTGCATGTGTGTGTGCCCTGCGATGAATTGGCACCCTGTCCAGGGTGTACCCTGCTTCGTGCCCTAAGCCTCCTGGGATAGGCTCCAGGTCCCCGCGACCCTGAATACAGGATAAAGCGGTATAGAAGATAAGTAAGTGAGTGAACTCCAAGTGGTTTTGAAATTTTTTAACCTTTTACAGATTAATGTGCAGCAAAACAAAATCTCTGAGACCATTGCTACTGTCTTTCCCTCTTGGCACTTGGCACTGTGACACACACCAGAATGCCCCAGACCAGCAAACTGACAAAACTTCTGCTCTTATAGAGACCTGCACACATAATCAATCAATTAATTAAGGCCTGATGATTGGCTACAACTTACCCTCTTAAATCCTGTCAAAGCAGTAAGGGGGTACTTAGTATTGACCACATTTATAAAATATATTATTTGATTGTAATTTCTCACAGAGAAAGTGCTGTTTTGGTAATTCATCACACTAACAGTTCAATAGCAAACTGAGATAAACAATGTTTTCAGACTTTGACTCATTTTGGCAAATTATTGTCTGCAGGCACAGATGGTTGTTTATATCAAAACATTTTTCTTGAAAATCAATTCAGAAGCTTCACTATTACAAAGTAACACTTACTAAAAAAAAGTTAAACAGGAAGATAATGCTACAACACCCAGGAGATGTGCAATTACTTAAATAAAAAAATAAGACATGAAATACATGTTTTGTATCTGCAGGAAGCTGTCGCATTTAATAGCTGCAGTGGTGTTTTGCAATTTAATGTGGCAGTGGTGTTTTGCTAAATCATTTAAAATTCACATAGATATAACCAACACAACTTGGATATAAAAATTGTCAATTTGTGCTTTTTAACCCGATGTTTTTATCTTAATGTGACACAGATCTCATTTTTTATGGCTATCTGAATGCACAAATCTGATGTTTTTCAAATTGGATCTGGGTCATTTTCTTATGTGGTTCTAGATCAGATATATATCCGATACACCATCATGCGGCTTAAATAACAACAGGCAGATCGGAATTTATGCATCTTATTTCCTGTGCGCATGCAATGTTTTAATCCACATGTGCTAAGAGAAGACGCATCGATGTGCGCATACGTGCCATTTCAGAGAACAGATGCACAGTCAGAAAAAAGTCACTTGTAACTCTAAATGTGAACCATTATCACATGTGAATCAGATCTGAACAAAAATCATAACTGTACAATGTGGCATGTAATAAAACAATGTAAAAAATATTTTCTGTTTGTATTTCTTGCTTTTTTAAACCTTTTTTTTTGTAAAACTGTTCACATTTTTCAGGTTGGCTTATCTGCCTATAACGTCTCTCATTCTTTATCCTGGCAGTATAACCTGGATCCATAAAAGTAGAATTTCCTTGGCATACAACTTGGAAACACTCAAGCAAAATGCTGAATTCGATTAAAACCCCATGATAGTTAAAGGATGCCAGTGAAACATGGATAAAATAAGCCTTTAGTGCTTCCTCTTTCCTATCTACATTAAACATCACTCAGTTCTTTGAAGATAGATGTTGGGCTTGGTTTTCATCAGTTTCATTGTCTTTGGACACACAGAGGAAACAAAAGCAAACTGCCCTCTTAGCAGCTCTGTGCCTCTCAACGTAAAACCAGTGATGTCGGATAATGCATACTCTGCAATCTCTTTGTATCACACAGGTCATGTTGCTGCCTTTGTATACTGTACCTTCAGCTAATTCCTCTCCCATTCTCCATTTCTCTTTGTTCTCCTTGTTTTATCAGTTGCTTTTCCTATAGTTCCCCACCCATTATTTCCTCGGCAGGGTTAAATATCGAGCATACTGGGTCTAAAATTTTCCCTATCACTAAAGTACCACTGAGGAGAAAACTTTATATTTCCACTTATCAAAAAATAAAATGCCAAGAAAC
>JAOTRS010000039.1:7410970-7421592 GCA_028565755.1 Dinotopterus cunningtoni
AACATTCTGGAGTATATGCAAATTGCTATTATAAAAACTTAAGCAGCAACTTTCCCAATTTCCAATATTTATGTAATTCTCAAAACTTTTGGTCACGACTGTATATGCCTAGAGTGAGCCTTCTCACCTGAATGAAGGACCCAAAAAAAACTAATTACAAAAATAATATATAACCATAATATAGCATTAGAGCCATAATAATGTATAGTACTTATTTAATTTTGATACTTAAGTACATTTGAAGGCAAGTACTTTTGCTCATTTACTCAAGTGGAAATTTAAATAGAGAACTTCTGCTTTTACTGCAGTAATACTTTACCTAGGATATCTCTATTTTCATCCAAGTATGGGATTTGTGTACTTTGTCATCCACTGCCTGTGCCAATATTTCTTTTGAGACTTATGGCCACTGGAGCATTTTTCTCTATAATCTAGGTGCAGACTGCAATCATACACTGCAGAGCAAAGGTGAAGGCTCACAGGACTGCTGCTATTTGCTTTGGAAACGTTTACTGCTTTTCTCACAAAACAGATGGCCTGCATCAGTGTGGAAATCATCAGTCTAATGTGGGTGAAATGGCTGACAGCCAAACATTTCTTTCACACTGTAGATTTAATGATGACCCACACAAAAAGACAATTTTGTTAGAAAGCTAGTAACATACACACAAATGAACTAAGATAAATTCAACTGTGGAACATGATTACAACAGCTCTACTAAGCTTAATATCTGATATTGAACAGCAGCACCATGTCCAAAACAATAATTGTCCAAAAAAAAATCCAAAAATATCTAAGACAATTGTCATGTAGTTAGCACAGACCCAGTTAGAATTCCATCAGTATAATGTTAGTCATCAGTTCAATCAAAAGAAATAAGGAATAATCAAATCTACAGCTTTGCTTCTCAGTAACAGTTTGTTCTCTCCTGGGTCATGAGGCTTTGCTCCTTGGGGTTTGTAAGTAGCTCAAAGCGGAGAAGTGGCAGTATACGGCTCAGAGTTTGAGAGTATACTCAATCTCTGTAGGCTGTGTCAGCCCACACTCTCTGCTTTGATCATCAGTAACAGGTCAGTAATTTGTGAAGAAAGCTGCATCAAAATGCATTCATGTGAATCAAAGCACAACGGTTAAGTCGTCAGATTCTACTTTAAAAGCCTTTTTAGTTTAGAAGAATGACGATTTTTCCACTCAGCTCATTTAATATTTTAAAAAGCATTTTACTGCTTCTGTTCAATTGGATTGAGAAACTTTTATTCATTAATCTTTTTAACAAACATTTGCAAAAGAAACTGCATATACCTGAAAATATTGACATTTTGGGAAAAATAGGTTTGCCACTCATGTTCCTTAGTGTGTGCAAACTGTAGCATGATGCATAACTAACATAAACCTTAATTTAATTAGTTTCAGATTATATAAATCATGATGAGTTACTGCACTTTGTGTACAGATTACATTGTCAAGTCTAAATACGTTGTGTATATATATAGTTGCACAAACACATTTAAAGTATCATTAAACATAGCATTTGAGCAGTATCCCTGTGTGATGTGTTTGGTGTCCATGATACTGTTATGAATACAGTTTTCATGTAAAAACCATAAAATGGTATATACTGTTTACACACACACAGTATCCCATATAGCTTTTTTAAGTATATAATATGGTGTTGACACAACATCCAAATCACATAATATCCCATTTCACAGAACATATCACAGACATCAGGGGTATTCCATGAATGCTGGAATAACTGCAATGGCAGTAACAGTGTAAACATCCATTTTCCTGGTTTCAACATTCTCCAAAAATCCACCAAATTCACCCACATCAGCCACTCTTTTGCCAAACCAGTAGTTTTGCTTCATTGATCACATGACAGAAAAAAGTGATATGGTTGGCTTTTTAAGAAGTGTTGACTTTCTAAAGACATGGAATTGCGTTTATCACATTTTGCTGTCAAACTGTTCACATAAAGACCTGATTTGATTTTGTAATGCATAATATGACATAGAAGGAATAACTCCTGACATGGAATCAGAAGTAACAAAATGATAAGCTACAGCACATGTTTTGAAAAATGTGCAAAACATTTACTTCTACCTAGTTAAATAAAATACTATTGTCTTTAATTTGTGAAGTGAAGATAACTCAATGAACTCAGTCATGGATGCTAAATGGTTCTGTGCACTGAGCGTGGGGGACCTCATAAAGGGAGAGCCATAGTATTCCTCTTTCTTCTGTTTAAAATTCACCTTTAAAAATACTCACTACATATAGACCCAAAATCAGAGCAACGGAGGCACCCAGGATGAAGCTAGTGATGAAATACAAGCAGTAATTATGGTATTCTGACACCCACTTCAGTACAGTGATGAACACAGTACTCTGCTTGCCCCAATGACAACACAGCCTTTTCCAGACAACTGCTTTTCATCCTGATCATGCTCATGATATACAGTAGACAGCTGGGTGGATGCTGAACAAGGTGTCTATATCATGAGCACAACCACCATCCTTCAGTTTCCCATGCAGATGTTGGCGCTGCAGATAAACTGGTGGTTGAGGCAGCACTTGCTTATAAAGATGTCCATTGCAACACCATCACTCACTACGTCTTCTATCCAAGATGAGGGTTCCCAAGCATCTCAAGAATGCACAGTTTTTAACTCTACTCACAGACAAGGCACACACATGGGCAACATCTGTATGGTCCCATGGTGGAGAGGTTTTGTAATCTTATGAACAGTTTATCCAGAAATCAGCACCCTACTACAACTCCAAGAACCAGGCGCAGCCTACAAATATAGCTGCTAATGATTCCATCTCCCAGCACTCATACTCAGGATTATCAGACTACTTATTACACACACCTGAACTCAGTTTTACACTTACCAAATGAGGACTTTTTGTGCACTCACCCTTTGCATTATACTCTGTGTCTCAGTTGTTTACCAAGCATTGTAATTCTGTTTTGCCTCCTGTTTTGTTTTTATCCAGTTTCTGGTTCCTGCTTAGAGCCTGTTCTGCTCTTAAGTCCACTATTTGCTAATCACATGACCTCACACATGCTTGTTTTCTTACTTTTCTGATACACATGTTAGATTTGTGGTTTTAGATTATTATTTTATCTTATCTATTTATTTATTAATTTATTTTTGGTGGGGTAGGGTTCCCAGATTTTCCCCCTAATTTAGTCGTCACCAATACTCACCCATCCCTCTGTTGGGGCACTAACCAGGGAGGGTAAACACTATCACATGCTTCTTCTGAGACATGTGACGCTAGCCGAATTTTTTCAAACTGCTACTGATGCAATGATGGGGACACTGTAACACTCTCAGAGGAATGCACTCTTCACTCTATCCGCTTTGTAAGAGATTGCAGACCTCCCTGATTGGCTAGTGTAACTATGATTGATGTAAGCATGCGGGCATGCCACCCCTACCCCCGAGAAAGCGCAGCCAATCTGCTGGCGGTAGCATCTCACAGGAATTGAACTAGCGATTTGTTTCTGTTTTGTTAATTTTTCATTAAAGCTCGGTCACCCTGCACGTGTCTTCATAATGTACACAGTGTTTCATACACAAATAGATAGATAATCTGCAGTTGCATCCTCTCCTCCATTTCTAATTTATGGATTTTTTATCAATTATAAATTATGTACTTTACAGATTGTTGAAAAAAGAACACACAATCCTAACAGAAGGTTAAAGAAAATTTTGCATGGCACAATCAAGCACTTTATTATATCTATTAATCACGACTGTGAAATGAGAACAACAACAATCTTTGTTTTAGTTTTTGCACATTCCAACAGAAGTAACACCTTCAGTTACACAGCATCAAGCGCAATGTTATTTCTGAAAGAAGGAAAATATGTATGCAGAACAAAACAGCACAAACAAGGCTGTGCAAGATGAAGACATTTGTGAATTCCTTCCTGCACACTCCTCAGCAAATGTTCTTAACTTTTGTAGGTATTGCTGTGTGTAATTTGAATTCAGCAAATAAAGAACAGGTATACACGTAACAACACCATATAAAGATTCAGACTACCCAAGAGTAAATAGGTGACAAAGTCCCTGATAGTCTATGTTTGCTAACGCAGGCTAAATGCACAAGGAACATATTAAAAAAGTAGAACAGTACAATTTCTTGTAAAGTTAAAAAAATTGAATTGGATACCTGTGAATTGAAACCTGGAATGCATCTTGAAAACATCTGGCTCTGAACACATGTGAATATTTCTCAGACCATATATCTTTTTTCTTTTTTTTTTTTTTATGAAATCTGAATTACTGGGAAAAGTTCACCACTTTTACCCAAACAAAATATGCAATAAAATTGGTTCTCAGCACATTAAGGTTCTGAGTTACGCTCCACCAATTTGCCACTGTTGGACCCTTGAGCAAGGCCCTTAACCCTGTCTGCTCCAGGGGCTCCACATCATGGCTGAACATGCTCTCTGACTCCAGCTTCTTACCTCCGATATGCGAAAAAAAATATAATTTCACTGTGCAGTAATGGGGGCGGCACAGTGGTGTAGTAGTTAGCACTGTCGCCTTGAACCTCCAGGGTCCGAGTTCGATTCCCGGCCAGGCTCGATTCCCGTCTCTGTGTGCATGGGTTTACATGTTCTCCCCATGCTTGGTGGGTTTCCTCCGGGTACTCTGGTTTCCTCCCACAGTCCAAAGACATGAAGGTTATGTTAATTGATGTTCCCAAATTGCCTGTAGGTTGTGAATGAAGGTGTGTATGATTGTGTGTTTGTGTGTGTGCCCTGCGAAGGATTGGCACCCTGTCCAGGGTGTACCCCGCCTTGTGCCCTAAGCTTCCTGGGATAGGCTCCAGGTCCCCGCGACCCTGAATACAGGATAAAGCGGTATAGAAGATGAATGAGTGAGTGATGTGGCACATAAATGCTTTATTTTAAAGATAAAGATGAGAAATCAGTTCTTCAAGCTGCAGACAGACAATGTCTCACAAACCAAATTAGAGTAAAGGAAGTAATAAGCTTTAACATTTCGAACAAAAATGACTAGTATCTTTGAAACTAAACATGCACATTTTCTTTGAACAAGCTGAAGTAGATTAACAGAAAAAGAAAAAATACATACTGAGAGTGTTGATGCTATGTGTTATGTGTACAGCTACTTTGTTTAAATATTTTCTAAATAGAATAGCTATATCTCTATGGTCCCAGGTTCGATCCTGAGGTTGGGTTACTCTGCATGTAGTTTTTAAATTGTTCTTCCTGTGACCTTGTGGGTTTTCTCCAACCTACTAAAAACATGCCAGCAGGTCTATTGGTACAATAAAATGCCCCTATGTGAGAATAATTGTGTCTGTGTGTCTGGTGCCTTGTGTACCATCCAGGGTGTGATCACTTCTCATGTTAGGATAGGCTCCGGAATCACCATAACCCAAACAGCACTAAAATGTTTATTGAAACTTGTGAGAGTGGATAATATTTAAATGCATTCCAAATATTTTATAATATTCACAACTGCCCTTCCAGTAAAACTTCATGGTAATTGACATTACTTCCCCATATTATTGGTGCTGTTTCAAAGTGGCACCCCATGACCTGTAGGGTCTGAACCAACATGATTCATGTGTGTTTAGGGCTGAGGTGAAAGCTTAGGCCCCAGGCCAGATGGAAGGCACCATTTATACGTGTGTTCCAGCGGTGACACACAGAGTAAGCAAGAGAGCTTACATTAAAACCGCAGAAACCACTCACTCCAATCAACCACAAGAAAGAAGCTTGGGGATATCCAAGAAATGTCTACAACTAAAAGAGTTGGCTCAAAGTCTTGGAAAACATTAGTAAACGTTCATCGTTTCTGTGAAAATATTCTAGGACTGCAGCTTGATATAGTTATTCTATGTCTCCATCTATAGCTGTTGAAACAGCCATTTAACAGGGATTACAATATAGTACTTACAATATAGTACAACATAAACAGTATTTTTAGAACCGAACACATAAAATATACATAAATACTTATAACACATATAATTCATCAAAAGTTAATGATTATAACAATAAAGGCCAGTAGAAACATTACCCTACACTTTAAAGTAAGAATAGGAATAGCAAAGTACCAGCAGTACTGTAAACAGGTCCTTAAATAAATATTTGCACCACAAAAAGAATAACAGCATCTTATCAGCACCAAAAATAAGCTATCATAACATAATTGCTGTGAACCGCAAAATGAGCAATGGTCATGTATTCAGAATCATCAAGCTTTACACTAAACAACACCACACAAATTCCTAATAAGAGTAATGGCACTTTTACTGTTTTAGTTCTATAGTATGGAAATGTGCATTCTGTTGTTCAACATAAAGCAGGAAAAAAAACAAGCTGGCATGTCTATTTCTGATGCCCAGTAGTTCCTCATCTACTTTTTATTTTTAGATAGGTTGATGCTGTGAGCACTTTCTGAACATTCACACTCACCTCTGCCCAGGTCGATCTCCGTACAACGGTGCTCTGGGTTGCTGTGTATACGGCACTTAAACACAGCTCCAGGAGACTGAACGGATTTACTGAAGGATGAATTTGCCCGAGGAGCCCCAACCAGAATCCTGTACACAGGAATATGAGCTATGACATCTCACAGTCCACTTACCGCATGTGTGCAACAAACAGTAGGGGTATACAGATATACAGCAAGGCAAAGTCACATTTAATGGCTAGGTCATCCTTTTTTCTTTTTTTTTTATAATACAGAATATATATTTATAAGAATTTCAGCTTTCATTACCTGATATTTACATTTAGATGTGTTGAACAACTGAAAACATGGCACCTTTAGTTTTAACCCACCCAGAGTTACAGTGACTGTGGTCGTTTAAATCATCAAATCCTTACAGCCCTAGCACTGGCAGAATAGTTTGCTGTACTGCTATGAGTTGCGAAATCATTGCTGTTTTGCTTGTGTCACTGTGTCACTGTGTATGCTTACTAGTCTGTTTATGAGCCACACTTCTGGTGAACAGATGAGGCTAGCTCATCTGTTTCCATGTACAGTATAGTGCATGGTTATTATAATATCATTTGGGCCTCAACCCAACAGTAACTGTAAGGCGGTTAGAACTGCTGATGTGTATTTTACACTCGTTATAGCACCACACACACTAGAATCCCACTACAATGTCATTAAAATGGCTACAGGTATGCTGCAAACAGACCTTTGTCTAAAACTGTAGTGTCCAATGGTAGTCCTGTGGTGCTTTATGAATGGGGTAGAGTAACAACTAACTGCCACACTTACAGATCTACTGTATATAAAAAAGTACCTTAAAAAGTGCTCATTGAGTGCATGTGTATAAAGTATATAACTTAGTTCAGTGAAACATGTTTATGCATTTACAATACTACACTACACTTTGTCTTAAGCAGTTCATAAGCAGGGAATTGAAAACTCATTCACCTAGAAGTGATCATTTTCAGCATTAGATTGGCTCACTCATCGTCTATACTGCTTTATACTGTATACAGGATACTTAGGTCACGACACCCTTTACGGTGTACCAATCCATCATAGGGCACACAACCATACACACACACTTCAGGCAATTTGGGAACACCAATTAGCCTAATCTGCATGTCTTTGCACTGTGGGAGAAAACCGGAGTACCCGGTGGAAACCCACCCAGCACAGGGGAACATGCAAACTCCATGCACACAGACCCCGGGCCAGGAATCGAACCTGGAACCTAAAGGTGCAAGGCCACACTGTTAACCACTACGCGAGCAATAGAGTCAAATATGTAAAATATAAATTTATACACACTGTCATTTACAGTTCACAAATTATGATTTAAACAATTCGTTCCAGCATCCTTAGTCTATATACAGCATACATATATATATTTCTATATAACTTATTCCAAGGATAATGTCACGTGTATAGTTAAATGATGTATTTAATATAGACGCATATAAACCCGTTCCAGGTAATTGTGCTTTGTATAATTAAATTATGTAAGCATTTATGCTGCAATTATTGCTCTAACTGTTTGGATTTGATCCCAAGTCACTGTTATTAGATTACATTACACTGGATTAGATTCAACTTTATTCCAATTGTCTAAAGTACACGTACAGAGCAGAACTGAAATGAAATGCAGTCATGCGCAATAAGTTTCAGAGTGAACAAAAACCGCGCACCGTTAGATCCGGTCCACTCACCATCGTGTGTTATTGTGGAAGTGCTCCAGGACCGAGTAGCCAAAAAACGTCGCATTCGGTCCACGGAAAACCAGGGGATGTTCCAGGTCAATGTTGTAAGCATAAACCAGAGAGAAGAACAAAAACACGGAAAACACATCCAACATTCCGCTTTTCCTCCACACTAACAGCCCGGTCCTCCTGCAGTACATCCTCAGCGCGGTGGAGTTTAATGGAGACGCGAGAAGAACCGAAAGGAACGCGGAGAGTCTCGAGGGTCTCAGCGCTGGACTTTAGAAGCTACATGTAAAGTAAGTTACTCTCAAAAGTTTCTTATTGCGATAGTAAAACCCATTGAAGTAAAAGATAAGCTTATCAGTGAAAATATTCGGAGTTAAGAGATAGCTGCGGCGGGGCATTAGCCTGATCATCTGCCTGGGAGCGTGTTAAAGACAACTGCACGCTCCTGTTCGCTCTCCGTTGTTCAAGTGAGCTCGCGCCGAGACGCACGGGGCTGCGCACCAGCATCACATTTCACACAGCGCTCCTGTGAGCCTCCAGCATTATAATACACGCCTGTGCTGCCATCTAGCGGAAGTTCATGCATACATACAAGCGTGTCTAGACACACGCACGCACACATACAGTTGGCTCTCACTTTACTCTCTTCCTGCCATATTTCCTACTTGCAAAACGCAAATGACAGAAAGCAAGCACAGGCAGTACTGTAACTTTCCTTTTCAGCAGAGCTGTTTCATATGTAGTCAGGCCCATAAATATTTCTACACTGACAGTTACTAAATTATGGATATAAACCCAATATGCAGACTTTCAGTCTTATTCTTTTTTTATCTGAATTGTAGTTAGTCATCTTTGTTTAAAAGGAGTTTAACAATAACTTTTTATTATTATTAACTAAATGTATTATTTATTTTATAATTTTTATATATATATATATTTTTTTTGTTTTACAAAGTTCATCCATTTTCACAGAAGGAATTGGACAACTGACTGATAAGCAAGAAAAGTGTTGAGTTTGCATTTGGCAGTTGTTCACAGAAATTCTCAATAAGGAATCCAAAGAAAAGCTGATGTAAGAGTAGGAGGAAATAATTAGGCTAAAATAATATCACAGACCTATCAGACATAGCAGAGCAGAGGCCAAATCAACAATTTGGCACATTCTTTAAAAGAATGGAATGCACTGGCGAGTTCAGCGAGACTAAAAGCTCTAGAAGACAATTAATGTGGATAATCACAATTCTATATAGGTAAATAAAAAAACATTTCACAATATCTAGTCTAGTCATGAACAGTGCTGAGAAGGTAGGCAAAGTTAGGTAGGCAAAGTTTATTGTAGAAAAAGTTTATTGTCAAAGTCTACAATTAAGAGATATTGTCATGAATGTTATGTAGAAACACAGAGGGTTTACCACAAGATGCAAACCACTAGCAACACTCAAGAAAAGATAGGTTAAAAAAAGAAAAACCTTTTAATAAGAGGTCTGCCCAGCTTTGATACAATAGTACCAAGTGTACAGTATAGCGAAGGAAAGGAAGGACTCATGTTCCATAATATCTGTCAAAACATAATGGAGGTAGTGTTCTGTGACGGATGTGTATGGCTGCCAATTAGAGTGGATATTTATTGATCATGTAAATATTGATAGAAGTAACAGGACGAAATCTTAAGTGCAGAGCTATACTTTCTGCTCAGCTTCAGTCAAATGCTGCAAATCCGACAGGACAAGCATGTTTCTCACTTATTGTACTTAAGAAAAAACTGAAGGCAGAAAGAAGCAAACTGGCAGGAACTGAAGGCAGCTACAGTAAATGCCTGGCAAAGCAGATCAAGGGTAATAATTGTAACATTTACTATTGCTCATTTTTCTGATAACTTTTAAGCCTGTAAAAATGGACGTTCTGTAACAAACAAAAATGTTGCCATATTTTAGTAAATTACATTGAATTTGAAGCTGAATGTCTACACTTCTATAATATCTTCCTTTATATAATTTAAACCTATTGTGGTGGAGCTTGGAGTCAAAATTACAAAAAAAAAAAAAAAGTGTGTCACTCTCCAAGTATGTATGAAGAGTAGAACTCTAGACCTTTGGTCTACTTACTAGTATGTGAAATAATGAGGGACTTGCACACCTGGCCAGAGCAGCCACTTATCCGATTGGGATAAGGCACATATATTAAGTATTGTAATTCTTCCAGCATTTAACTGATTTGGAATTAAATCTGAAAGCTCGTATTAATAATTTAATTTGGACTCCATTATACAATGGCAGACATGTTAAATTCTAACTTCATCAGTCTCCAAGTATTTATGGACCTATTCCCCACCCAGAAACATCAATATAGTGTACATTTAAAATTATTTAAAGCAGGGGTTGTCCAACTTTTTCAAACCATGAATCTGTT
>JAOTRS010000039.1:7428205-7440466 GCA_028565755.1 Dinotopterus cunningtoni
ATCGTTCAGGTAATGAATTACAGAATTACTCTGTGATACTTATTTACCCCTGTGGAAATTGCATACTGGATATCAAGCAAATTTCGTGAATCTCCATTTTTCCTTCTCTGGGACCTAGATTTCCAAATAAAATACAAAAATTAACTTTCATCTGAAAGAGGACTTTGGACCACTGAGCAACAGTCCAATATTTCCTACTTAGGCCTGGTAAGATGTTCTGATGATGTCTCTGGTTTAGCATTGATTTGATACTAGGAATGAAACAGTTGTGTCCTATTTCCTAAAGACATCTGTGTGTGGTGCCGTCTTGATGCCCGAACTCCAGTCTTATACCACTCCTTGTAAAGCTCTCTAAATTTTTTTTTTTTGGCTTTGTTTGACTCAAGGCTGTGGTCATCCCCATTCTTTGTGCACCTTCTCCCACCACACTTTTTGTGTTCAGTTGCCTTCTGTGTCTGTCAGACACGCCAACGTCAAAAATATATACTGTATATTCTGTATCCAAGAATACGGTGTTTGAAGCACAGGCAGTAGGAATAGTTTATTAAATTTAATAAGGCTGCGTTTTCCTTTTGTATTGGTTTTAATAGCATCAAT
The DNA here is from genome assembly GCA_028565755.1 of Dinotopterus cunningtoni. Lineage (NCBI taxonomy): Eukaryota > Metazoa > Chordata > Actinopteri > Siluriformes > Clariidae > Dinotopterus > Dinotopterus cunningtoni. The sequence continues at coordinate 7,428,803 of JAOTRS010000039.1, forward strand.
ATCCATCAACATGGCATGAACACCAAAAGTTGATAAACTTTTAAACAGGAACTTTAATTAGAATATATTGAAAACTGTGTTACAAAATGACTATGAACTACAGTGCTTCAGTTCACGAATGCCCCAAGTACAAACGAATCATGGTTCACGACCAAAAAATTTGCCCAAAATTTGTCTCTGTTCACAAACTCCGTTCTCGGAATGCGACCCAGAAACCACTATTCCAAGCTGCCACTATGAGCTAAACAAAAGCATGAGTGCATCGCCGAGCACGAGTTTCGCTCAGTCTACGATCAGAGATCACTTTGCTGAAAGTATCATCCGAATAAAACTGTGGCGAACAGTGTGCTACACCTTATGAATGATAACCCGGGTGTCTTACTTTAGGTTACTTAGGGTGTCTTACTGCACTAATCGTGCAGTCCAGAAAAAAAATCTGAATGTCGCTGGATAACTTTTAGTGAAAACGGCAGCCACGTATGAACCAGAGGCCAAAGAGGGAAAAGTGAGAAAACCCCTGATGTAGAATTACCCAGTGTTATTATTTTATTATATTTTATTACCTCCACCCCCCCGATCTTCTTCTCCTCCATTCCTTCATGTCAGCAAGTCTCCCTAAGTAAGGTGCGTGAACAATACTTGTAAAAATTAAGTGTTCGCTCTCTCTGTACATTTTTCATTTATTTATATATAATATACTTATATTTATATAAGGCTTTTTATACTCTTAGATTTTGTAAACAAAATGAATCAAAAGTTAAATACAGTTCACACTAATTGGGAACAAATAAATCTTATTTACATGTATTCTTATGGAAAAAACTGAATCAGTGTACAACCAAATCAGGATATAAACTTACAGAACTTATTATGCTTGTGAACTGAGGTTTTATTGTAATTGAATTAACTGTAAAAATCATACAATCAATCATCTCCAGTCACTCCTGGTATAGAGTGGTTGCCTGCCAAAAGTAGTGCAAGAAAGGACAACCAGTGAACTCGCTACAAGGTCACGGGCACCCAAAGCTCACTGAAGCAGGTGAGCAGTAAAGGCTAGACAATCTGGTCTGAGCCCACAAAAAGGCTACTATAGCAAAGAAATGCTAGAAATGTTCATGCTGGCTATGCCAGAAAAATGGCAGGACACGGTGCATCAAGGTGGGTGCTGTGTAGCCACAAACTGGTCAGCAGAGTGTCCATGCTGCACCACGAAATTACCTATAGTGGGCACGTAAGCATCAAAACTGGACCCTGAAGCAGTAGAAGAAAGTGTTCTGTTCTGATAAAAAAAACACATTTTACTTTACATCATGCGGAAGACTAAGTGATTGTGTGTCATAGAAGAGATGGCAACAGAAAGCACTAAGAAAAGTACGCAAGTTGGCAGAGGCAGTGCTCTGGTCAATGTTCTGATTGAACATTTTATGTGGATGCCATCTAAACACTGTGTCAGATTAAGTACTCCCCATCAAGGCAACAATATTACCTAATGGCAGTGGCCATTACATCCTAACATCCAAACATCCTAAACCACGCACTTGCATAGCTAATGCTTTATTAATGGCACGTTCGCCACATTTAAATAGGGTATTTAAATAAGGTATTAAATTTGGGTAATTTCTTCTGCACATTTTTATGCATTTTCTGCAAAGTTTTAGGAAGTCTCTTTAATTGTTTTCTTTGCTTGATGGAGACCCTTCTAAAACAATCACTGTTTTGGCCAAGCAGTGTACATATAATGTTCTCAAAATAGTAAAACAGAAGTGCTAGTACAGCCCACAAGAACCAGTGTGAGGGCCATCATAGTTTAATTATGGTTATTTAAAGTAAAAGTAAACAGATGTGCTGAGTAATGAACTCAAGTTCATGGGGACATCCAGTTTTTGTTTTGCCAAAGGGGAGACGGAGCCTGAGAACAGGAGGTAGAAAACATGCTCTGAACTTTACACCTCTTGCTATGTTCTCATTCTTGGTACAGACTTACCCTATCTTGGTGTTCCTGCTCTTTTAGCCTGGCTTCACTCAGCAGGGTGGTCTTCTCAGCAAGCTGTACCTAAGCACAGCGAGAAAGCAAAATTGGGTGGTGGAAATGATGAACATGTCTTTTACAAGTCTCTAAAGTACACTTCTGGTAAGTTGACGAGTAACTGCTGTCCCACGAGGGCTGTATTTAAGACTGAATGCACACTTTTATATGGTTTAACATTTAATTTTTTTTTTATTGGAGGGGGGACTAACCTGAAGTTCCTCAACACCCTAAAAAAGTAAAGCAAACAGAGGTTAGATCCTATAGAAATCAACATAACAGCACTAACAACCTAAAAAAAGGAAAATCACATCACAGTGATGAATTTAACTAAAGATATACGCTTAGAACACAATGGACAAACAGGATAGAACAAGAATGGCTAGAATCAGACCTCCTTATATATAAATCATAAACAAAACTCATAAAAGATATTTCAGCCTAATCATTAGGGGAGCTAAAGGGGCATCTACTGATTTTTTGCCTTTGCAAGGAAGAAAGACTTCGCAAGCATCGAAATTTTTACTGAAAATATGCATGAATGAGGCTCCAAACAAACCTTTTCGAGATGCTAATTAAGAACAAAGATTGAGGACCTCATGAGCCCTGGAGAGTTTGAAATTGTTGTAGCAACTGTATACTAAACCATGTTGCTGTTTAGTGAGCTGTCCAGAGATAAGGGCATCGAACTGTACATTTTATGAGGAGGTAAACAGCACCACCTGGTAGTGGTTGTGGGAAAATCATACCTGAGGACCACTAAGACTCCTTTGCTGTAGCTCCTCCAGCTCCTTTTGCACCTCCCACACTCTTGTGCCCATTTCCTCTTCACGGCTCTGCAAAGATAATGTATAATTTTGCATATATTGTACACACACACACGACATTTACTCATTTAATACAAATTATGTCTATATGCTCTATTTGAAAAGAAAGAAAACTGATGTATATTAAAGCACAAATCCAAATAGTCAGCATAGTTGTCAGAATCATGAGTGTGGATATAAAACCCTTTAGGTACAAATCACATAAAACACCATGGGGTGCATGCACAAGGTAATCGTTTCCTCATGACTTGCTGAAGAGCAAGGATAGTGCATGCAAAGAGTCTAATGGATCGACCACCCCTCATAGTACTGATGCACCCACATACCCATGATAGTAAGTAATCACAAAAAATTATAAAAAAAAATTCAAAATGGCAGCGGAAACTCAAAGTCAAAGAAATATATTTCACTGCACCTGAAGAATTTGCTCATAACGTTGGACAGTTCTTTTTAGGTCTTCATCTTTCTGTAAAATACTCTTTTGAAGTTGATTTGCCTCTTCTCGATGGATTGCCATTAGTTCTGCTTCAACACTTTGGGCCTTTTCTTTATGGAGGCAACAGAGATGATATAATGAAGTCATTTACAAATCCCCCCTCCCAAATAGAGAAAAAGAAAAAAAAATATGGTACAAAACACATTTCATTTTTATTACTGATTTACTCCCCAGATAGCAAATAAAAAACACATTTTGAGAAGTTCTGCATATAAAAATAATGTCATGGACTCTTACCAACTGCCTCCTTCACTGATGCTTCAATCTCTTTATCCTTTAGTGCTACCTGGGTGTTGAACTCTCTCATCATCTGTTTAAGTACAGAATTATGCTTTATTTCCAAATCTTCCATTTCAAGCCTGTGAAAAAATAGCAACAGCAGTTTAGCATACTACTTAAAAATGTTAGAATTATTTATTTGTTCTGTTCGCTTCTTACTTGAGCTTTTTCTCACTCTCATCTTCCATTTCTTTTCTCAGATATTCCAGTTCTTTTTCATGTTCCTTCCTCAGAGAGCGAAGGTCTTTCTGTAACCGGCTGCAATCTTTCTGAATCTTCTGCTTCTCATTTTCAGTTTCCACCAGTTTTTGCTGTAAATTGTTCTCTGGGCTTTTAGACCCATCAGTAGAACATTCTCCATCAGTCTGTCCTAATCCTATCTTTAGGTTTTCTTGGATTTTAAGCTGACTCTCCTTTTCCTCTAGTCTCTTGATGAGGTCTTGGAGCTTCATCTCATATTCTTTTACCAAGAGATCTTTTTCACTCCGCCAGGCTTCTTGTTTTAATTTAGTGTCCTGTTCTCTTGCATATATTCCAGGCTCCATTCCCAAGAGATTATGAGTTTTCTCCAAAGAGCACTTATCAATTTGAATGGCATTAGACTCTCTCTCTTTAAGCTGGACCTCAAGACTCGAGCAAGTCTTCTGAAGCTCCTGAACCAGTTCCATCTGTTTACACAGTTCTGCTTTAAGTTGGCTGATTTCAGCTTGGCAGGTAGTGTTTACTTCTTCGGATTCAATAAGTTTGGCTTCAAGCTCCCTCAGCCTTAACAATGCCTCTTGCTCTCTTTCATTTCCTGTATCAGCTGCTTCATTTACCACAAATGCATTTTCTACCATCTTTTCCTCGTCCATGCCTTTTAATATTTGCAAATGTTTTTCTTTTTCTAATTTTCCATCATGATGTACCTGCTCCAGGTGCTTTTTGTGCTCTTCCCTTAGATAATTTATGGTCTCCTCCATTTTGCTCTTATTTTCCTCCAAACACTTCACTTGCTGTTCTTTTTCCTGATGACTCTGCGTGATGTTCTCCAGCTGAACCTGCAGATCCTTAATGGTCTGATCCTTCTGCTCAACCTGTGAAGTCAGCTGCTTACGTAGCAAGCTAATTTTTTGCTCAGCTTTCTTTTTTAGTTCAGCTACTTTAATTGTACTCTCTTCTGCTGTCTTTAAAGCTTCTTCTTTGGACTTTAAAATTTGTGCCTTCTCCCTCTCAAAGTTTTCTTGCTGGCTTTCCAGTTGTTGTTTGACATTTTGGAACTCTTTCTCTAAAGACAGAAGTTTTTCTTCATTTTCACAGGCAAGATCACTTTTGTGAGAACACTGTTCCTTGGTTTGCTGGAGCTGTTGAATCAGCTCCATCTTTTCACTCTCCCTCAAGTTAAGGTGCTGTTGGAACTCAGCCTTTAGCTGGCCCTGTTCTTTTGTCTGCAATTTGAGGTGTTCCTCTAGTTCACTTATCTTCTTTGTGCAGTTGTCCAACTCTAAAGTCAAGGCACTTACTCTCTGCTCTTTCTCATTTAGAACCTGGTCCATCTCTGACTTACTGATAGACTGATTGTCAATGCTGGCAGTGAGTCTTTGTAGGTGCTCGTCTTTCTCTGTTATCTGTTTCTCCATCTCCTCAATCTTGCATTTAAGAGATTTGACGGTGTTGTGGTTCTGAGTGAGCTTGGAGTCTGTCTTCTTTTTAAGTTCAGACAGTTTATTTCTTAGTGTATCTGCTTGTTCGATAGCTACGCCCTTTTCTTTTTCTGCCTGTTTCACAGCCTCTACCATCTGGCTTTTGATATTTAGTTTTTCCTCATGGTGCTGCTGATTCAGCAGAGATATGGCTTCCTCCTTTTCAGTTAAGCTAACCAATAACTGGTTCTTTAGCTCAGCTATGTTGTTCTCCAAATTACTGATATGCAAAATATTAGCTTCAAGTTTTCCAGATATGTTTCTGTTTTCCTCACCGAGTTTTTCCATACAAAGAACTTTCTCAGAAAGTTCCTGGGAATGACTGTTGGCATCTTTTTGCAAATACTCTTTCTCAATTTTTAAGGCTTCAAGATTTTCTGAATTTGCATTTAACTGAAGGGCCATTTGGTTAAGTGAGTTCTTGAGGCTCTGGCTCTCCTCTAGGGTTTTCTGTAGCTCTTTCTTTAAAGAACAGATTTTTTCATCCTTTGTCAAAATAACATTTTTAAGATTCCACAGTTTCTGCTGATTACATGTAACCCTATTTTGCAGTTCATTCACCTTTGCCTCTACTCTTTTGCACAAATTACCCGAAAAATCATTTAACATTGTCTGTGCACACTGACAATGCTGCTCCAGCTCCTTACTAATTCCACAAATGCGTGTCAGAAACTCGGTTTCCTTATTTTGAAGCTCAGTATTCTTCTCCTCAAGTGTCCTTTGCAGGCTCTCACCCTCCATACCTCTGGAAGCTTCAAGTACATTAATCTTCTTGTATGCATTTTCTAGCTCTTGGGACAGTGTCTCAAATCTATCTTTACTCGTTTTCTCAGTCTTAGTGACCTGGTCCTGAAGAAGATTCCTTTCACTTAACGCCTGGTTTAAGTTCTTCTCTATGGTCTCGACCTGCTTTTTGAGGACATCTTCTACTTCAGACATGCTTTCCAGTTTAAGTGCAGCTTCTCTGAGCTCAGTCTGGAGTTTCTGCACAGTGGTTTCCCTCATTAAAAGCTCTTCCCTAAGATTCTTTACTTCCTGAAAGACTTGTTCCTTCTCCTCGGTGTTGGCTAAAAAACGTTGAGACAATTTCTCCAACTCCTGCACATTTTCTTGTAAAGACAAGGCATGCTTCTCCTGGAGCTCTTCCTCTTGCTGGCATAGCTTCTCCTGCCAAAGGTGCAGAAGGTCCTCTTGCTTGAGTCTATGAACTTCATGGATCTTTTTTAACTCCTCTTTGTGATTTGCTTCCAAGTCAGATAAAGCACTGCTGAGGCCCTCTGAGCTTGCCTGGGCCATCTCAAGAATTTTATCTTTGACCTGTTGCTCTAGCTGTTGCAGTTCTTTATCCTTCTTGGCTATCTCTGCTTTACCATTTTCTTCTTGGTCATGAAGCTTTTTCTTTAACTTCTCCTGAATTTCTTTGGCTTTTTGTTTTAGTTTCTCCATTTTGGTCTCCTGAGATTTTAACTTGCCTTCCATTTCTTTTCTCATGCCCTCAGCTCTTTTCTCATAGACATGTCTCTCCTCATCTAACTGCTTCTTTAACAGATTTAGCTCCTCTTGCATTGCTTGGTGTGACTGAGTGTATGAATTCTCTCTTTCAGCCAGGTCATTCATGGCTTGCTGTATCCTCTGTCCTAGTTCTTCATTTTCAGTAGTTTTCTGTTGAAGACCCTCTTCTTTCTGCTGGCAATCATTACGATATTCTTCAAGAAGTCCTTCCAGGTTTTGCACTTGACTCTTTGACTCTTTAAGTTCTTCTTTCAGAGAATTATACTGAGCACCAGCCTCAGCAAATGCTTCCTTCTCAGACTGTGCAACACTCCTTAGATCTTCAATTTCCTTTGACTTTGCTGCCACTTCCTGTTGAGCCTTTTTGACATCATCTTGTAAGATATTTTCCTTCACAGCACAATTTTCAAGCTGTTTCTCCTTCTCCTCTAGTACCATTCTTAGCTGATTTAGCTTTTCTTCCATATTCTTCTCTAGTCCTCCCATTACCTGCTCATGTTGGCGCTTCATGTCTTCCACCTCCATCTGAAATTTTATCTGCTCATCCTTCAGCTTTGCCTCAAACTCCCTCCTAACTGACTCATTAGCTGCAAGTTTTTCCTCTAGCTGCTCTTTACATTTCTGCATCTCACTGAGCTCAGAGTTCAGAGCCTCCAGTTCAGCCTGCTTGATATCTAGTTTCTCCAGCACCTTTTGGTTCATTTCCTTAACATGGACGTGAAACTCTTGTTCTTTGTCTTCCATGATAGCATTGATCTCAGCCTTGTGCTTTTGCATTAGCTCTTCAACTGCAGTTGAGTGCTGTAGGTTTAAAATGTCTGTCTGTTCTGCCTTCAACTTCTCAAGCTCCTGCTGATGCCTTTTTTCTAGTGCAGTTATTTCACTTTCATATTTCTTCCTCTGTTGTTCAATCTCTGTGAAATGTTCTGCCTGGTTATCTTCCCCCTGTGACAACCTGGACAAGGAACTCTCCAGCTCAAGAATTCTCTAAAAGAAAGCAACATTTAAAAGACAATAAATTCAGATAAAACTTAGTTAAAATGATCGTGTATTGTTGACTATGTACACAGGGCCTCAAATGAACCATCAAATGACGACATACTTTACATAAAACCTGCCAGAAATTTAGATTAACTCACAGTTCTAGCACTTTCCAGCTCTAGCTGTAGCTCCCTGGCTTTGGCTTCTCCTTCAGCCTGCAAAGCTGACTTCTGTAGCTCTGCTTCTTCTACAGCCAAAGAAGCCTGCTGCTCCTTCTCCTGTGCTGCATTCAACAGCCCTTTACGACAATTTTCCTTAGCAACAGATAATCCATCACACACTTAGTGTCTACACCATCTTAAACAATTAAAGATTTGAGGTGAGTATAAATAATTCAATAGATGTACCACTGCCTCAATTATCTTGGCATTCATCTGTTTGTCCTTGTTATCCAGATCTTCTGTGTGCTTCCTCTCCAATTCCGCTATCCTATCTTCTGTAGACTTCTGAAAACACAGAGAAAGGAAAAAAAATCTGGACAGCTGAACACTGAAAACAGCCCAGAAATTTAGATTCCAGACATTGTTTTTCTTATCTTTAACTCTTGGGTTTAGGTCTACAGTGAAGCTATACCCAACTGGCCCCAACAACTGTCAAGGTCACCAAGATCCAATCTTTTTCTGCATTCATGTGAAACTTAACATAAGCTCTTGACCTTCATATGCATCATTTTATGCACCACACAGCTGCCACATGATGGTTGACTGGCTAACTGTATGAATGTGTCATTTTACATCAATGCTAAAACACACACACATGTAATGTTTATTTTGGTAGTCTGTTTTAGTGTTTATTTTTTCTGAACATGTTATTTAGACAAAATATGGCTTTGTTCATTTGTTCAAAATATAACTTCGCCTGACAAATTTTTATAAATAATGCTATATATTTTATAATTTTTATAAATCTATAATTTGGTGCGCACTCACACTTGGCACAGGTTTTACATTGGATGCCCTTCCTGACACAACCCTCCCATTTCCTACCTGGTGGCTGGATAGTATGGGCAATTTGGAGACACCAACCCGGACCCTCAAGGCGACAGTTCTAACCACTAAGCCACCATGCCGACATAAATAAAGATATAAGTAAATCTGATTGTAATTAATTCTATTAATTCAAAGTTTTCAGAAATTAGCTTAATTGTCTTTTTATTTACAGCAACTTCAGACAAATGTACCCAAAATTCAGCTTTGTTTTATCAAGTTCAAACTAAACACTGTCTTATACTAATTCTTAGTAATTTTCTCTTATAAATGCAAACTTTTTCATTAGCTCATTGTCTTAACACCTAAGTAATTTAACACGCGCTGCATGCAGCAGACAGGTAAATAGTTGTGTTGAAAGCAACAGCTTGTTCCAAGCCAGCTGAAATGATCACTAAAATTTTAAAATAAGATGTGAATTCAAAGAGGGATTTCTTTATAGGCAATCTCTACCCACTGAATAAGATGCAGGGCAGTTTGGAGCACCGTGTCTGACTATGCAAGGTTGATAAATCTCTCTAATCCTATTAAATCTTAAAATCTGATATCCATAATTTCTAAAAAAGAAATTTATTAGAAACTATTTTTGACTGAGATTACAAAAATTGGCCTGTATGTGGGCGATCATAAGTGGGATACGATTCTGAATGTGCAGTTGGGTGTGTGTGTGTGTGTGTGTGTGTGTGTGTGTGTGTATGCAAGATGCAGATATTTGCAATCTCTATTTTTTGCAATTTCACATTCTTTCTTTAAGTCAGTTTGAAACAACTTTGTTTTGTGTGTGCTTTACCACAAGCAAGGTCTCTTTCTTGCTTTAGGCAACACATGCAGTTCTGAGTATTACTTTATCTCTGATGCACACGACAATTCCTTCAATTCCACATTTAAATTTTACGTTATACAGAACTCTTTTTAACAACTATATTATTATAATTATTATTTGTTGTTACTGTTAATTGTTTTTATATTCCTTTACTAAATAACAGCACCTTCATTATGGTTATGACCTCCTGTTTGACCCTGGTGAGCTCCTGTTGTAGACTCCACCTCTCTTCCTCACTGGCCTGCTCCACCTGTTTCACCTGCTCTTCCATGCGATCCTGCAGCTGACGCCGAGCTTCTTCTGCTCTCTGTGCCATGCCCAGGGCACGTTCCAACTCCTCAAAAGCTACATTAAGACCATATACTCAGTAACTGTAATACTCTCAGGAAAAAAGGAAGAGAGAGAGAAAGTGGGTGTGTGTGTGAGAGCGAGAGGGAGAGAGAGATTCAAGCTCGCTCACCAGCTTTCTCTGCTTTCTCTCGCTGTTCCTGTAGCTCCTCTTTCTGAGCCACGGTCTGTTGTATCCTGGTGCGCAACTGGGCAATCTCCTCCTCCTTCATCTCCAGGGTCTCATGCATTTGCCGTTTGGTCTCAGCAATAACCATACCCTGGCAAATCCAATCAGAGAGCAACATAACAGTTTTAATCAGGATTTAATGACAATCTGTTATATGCTTTTATTTGCTTCACTCTCTAACAAAATTCTCATCATGTGTGATGTCTTGCTGGAAATTTTTTGAGAGGTGTTAACTTTAAATCAAAAGCTATTACCTTTAGAATCAACACTGAATAAGATCCTTTTTATGATATGAAGACACTGACCCTATTGTGCAAAGCAAAGTAATACACTCCTAACTGCACAACAGCAGATCATTAATTCTGTAAATATGCCGACCACAGTTATGCAAACAAGAATGACTGCCCAGTTTTCCATTTATCATCACAACCTGAAATTTGAATTCATTTTGACACTTTGCATTGAACACAAGCATGTGGGACCCGTAGTATTATTACAGTCAAAGAGGAAAGAGGTTGAAGGTTTAATGTTCAGCCTAGAACACTGTGCGCACCTCAGGAGCAAAAACTTCACAGGAAATCCACATTTCACAGGAAACCTGGGTAGTTCACATTACTTTAGATCACATGGAGATGGACTCAGTGCACAAATTAAAGCAAGACTAAGCTCCAAAATACATTTTACATTTTTACATGTTAGAAAGAAACAATAATTGTACTATTCCAAGTTTCACTTGCTGTATATAAGGCTTTTCATAAACCCCAGAAATATCAGAAAAAAGAAAAACTGTTTAGAGAACTGTTAAAAATGCAACCATAAAGCACACATCATTGATATTCATTCATTACTTAGTTTTACTACCTAGAGTCAGACATTTTCCTCCAGTCATCAGGCATAATCAATCAGACACAAACTGATGAACCCACATGAAGCCACTATCTGTCTGAAAGTACAAATGTGTTACTCTTACCTTGTCCTGTTCCAGCTGCTCAATTAGGTTCTTAGCATCTCTGAGCTGTGTGATCAGCTTGGTCTTCTCACTTGTGTGAAGTTCCTAAAAAATATTACATTAAAAATCAGTATTCCAGGGTGTGGTTTTAACACCTGCAGCCTTTCAGCACTAGTTAGGAAAGCAATGAGACACCATCAAATAGTGATTTAAATAAATAAATAAATAAATAAATAAAGCAAATTTATATAATTTAAATGAGCAGCCTCTTCATCGACATTCTTAATGATCTAAGAATCCTAACAAAAAACACCTACTGCTGGTGACCAAAAATTTAACTCACTTAAAACAGTAGAATGGGCTATTAAATTGTGAGCATGTAAGGCAAACTTGACAGAGATACAGTAGGTGGACAACCAGAATGCTCATTACCGTCGCGCTCACCGCCGCGGAAAAGCGGCAGCGGCCAAAATAAACCAGTCGCATTTCAAAATAATTCGTGAAATGACCGCCAGGTGGCGCAAAG